>RJVU01035178.1:292892-319970 GCA_003731715.1 Anabarilius grahami
TAAAAAAAAAAAAAAAAAAAAAACAGAAAAATGCAATTTGTTAGCCATAACAATGGAATAGTTATCTGTCACTACTGGGATAGTGAGTGACTATAGAGACAAGCAGCAAAAGTACTAGTGACTGGCTGAACCCTATAGTCACTATTAGAATAAATGCTGGTATAATGGAAGATACTACTGAAAAAAAGATACTAGTCACTATTGTATTATTTATTAACTACTTATTAAAAGTAACATAAAAATAGATACTAGTTGAAGCAATAAATGCTAAAATGGCTTGCCACAGTCGTGTTAATGAAAATAAATGTATACTGTTTCAGTTGCTTACTGAATATTGTATAAAATAAGTGAATTTTAAGAAGGCATTATATCAGCCAGTGGCCAAGGAAAACCCCATCTTGTGGTTTCTCTTCATGGAGGTGCTGACTGTGGGGTTCCCTCCTGCTCTCTCGGCAGGAATTCCATATGGATGTTGTCCTGACCTTCACACATACAGGCAAAGGATTAGATTCTTTCGAATCATCCAGAAGTGATGCGAGGCTGAGAGAGACCTGCCCACCATCAGGACCCTCGGTGCCGTGACACAACATGTCAACATTCCCTCATCAAAACAAGCAGTGACAATCGAGCAGAGCATCAATGCGTTTATCTGCCCATCTTGTGTAACTAAAACCCCTCCACACAGACGAATAGAATAACGCAGGTTGATTGGGTTTGTGGTAGGATACAGAAGTCTTACCTGTAGGAGCAACAGCTGCTGTTGCTGGATCAGGAGTGACTCGGTTCGACAGTTGACTCGTGTATGAACTCTCTAAGCCCAATACCGCAGAGATGACGAGTCCACGCAGCAACAGAACCGCTGCCCCGGACAAGAAAGTCATGGTGTGCAAAAAGCTTTCAACGAACAATAAATGAATAAACAAGAGATCACACAGTATTTTCACCCAGTGGATCGTCAAAAACGAATCACAAGAATGAAGCGTGTAATTTCAACAGTAGTTACACAGAAAGCAGCGAGTTTAAATACACGAAATAAACGAGAAGATCCAACCTGTAAAAAATGTATCCAAAAAAAGAAGTAATCCAACCTAAAAAACGATCTACAATGCGTCCAAGACGTCAAAAGAAGATCGCGAGGTCAAACTCCATCCAAAAGAGATGGTCAACTCTTCTAATATGACACATTGAAATAGACATCAGAGCATTCAGACATCAGATATACCAGACAGGGTTGGAGGATCTGGCTGTATCCAACTTAAGGATCCAAACAGATGAGTGCAAACTGCCGAGGAATCCCCGTTTTAAATCATAGTCCCAAGGAGATGCATTTTCCTGCTACAAAATACCCAACTGGGTCCAATGCAATATCCTAATTCTACACGGGAAGTAACCGCAAACAGTCGCGGTACATCCACAAGAGCCGGCAGATATCCAGCATAGTAAACGCTTCTCAGAATGCGAGTGTCAGATCCCAGTGTGCCGTTTAATCCAAATCCATCGGGACCATCCGAAATACACGCGTGTGCAGTTCATGTCCAAATATTAACCGAGTTTAAATGTCAAGTCCGCATGACTGCGCCTGAAATGAGGGCTCAGGTCTGCCCACTGCCTTTGCTAGTTGATGCAGAAACTAAATTCAGGGGGGCGGAAGTCCGTATGCAAATCATTTGACAACAGGACGCCGGCAGTCTTCGGTGTTCTCGCCTAAAACTCTCATATAACACAAAGCCTGCAGCTAGTGTGAACTGAGCGGGCTGTGTGCTTGGCTGACTATCGGTATGCACAAGAAAGAGCACGAAAGTTGTTCTGGAATTCTGGCGCCCCCCGGAAACAGCCCGCTCTATTGTTCATCACTTCCCACTTTTATTTCTCCCACCGTGACACGCAACAATTTACACCCTGAGAAACATCCAAGTTTTCCTCCTCGCAGTCGGCTGCGATTGGTTCATCGGTCCCAACATGGCAGAATCTGATTGGCTGACAGCGAGAGCGAGACGTGAGCTTTGAAGGCAAACCGCGGTTGAAAGCATTCAGGCAGATAATAGGTGTTTTCTTGTTTTGTGGGATAATGTTCATCTGGAATATGATTCTGATTACAAAGGAGTTTTCCTGTCATGCATAATATTATGTGCATACGATTCAGTATTAAAGGTGGAAGTTTGCTTTATGATTTAAATCCAGAATATCTAGCCCCAGGCAAATCAGTCTTAAAGGTGCAATATGTAAGAATTTTGCAGTAGCCTAAAATATCCAAAAACCACTAGACCAGTGTTATATATTTTGTTCACTTGAGTACTTATGATTCCAACTATCTGTTAATTGTGAGAAAATTGCAATTTTTTTAGACCAAGGCTCCGGGACGTGTGAGGAGTCGCCTGTCAATTGCGTCATACCCGCGTTACCCTCGGTTTCCGTTTTTATTTTGTAGAAACCATGGAAACACCAAAGACGCTTTAATATATTACATATATTAATGTTTTAATAGACAAGGGAACAATGGTTTTGATATATTTATAGTAGGTTCATAGTAGTTCACTGACAAGCTACGCAATATCGCGTTCATTTTCGAAGGCGATTCATCTGCGATAATGAACGCGATATTGCGTAGCTTGTCAGTGATCTACGGTTCTGTCTATTAAATGCCGCTCCATTTGAAAGCAGGTGATGCCGATTTCGCGGTAATCAGGGAACCGGCTTTACTGACGAAATGCGCGTGAAATATGCGATATATCGCCCAGCCCTAATTTATAGACAGAAAACTAATTGTTGTTATATAGCTCAACACATTTAGTCTTATTGTTTATAATAAATCAAATTTTCTTAATTTTTTTTTTGAGTACCATGCTTTACCATGCCTCAGAAAAAAACACTATTTTGTCAAGTAGCTAACTTAGCACAATCAGATGCAGCTTTATTTTTATTAACAGTAATACAGAATTTTCTCCATCATACAATACGTTTTAAAATTAATTGCATGCCATTTATCAACACAAGCCATCGCCATCCAGTATTTAATATGATATTCTAAAATCGATCTAGCTTACTGCAGTGTGTCTCAAACAAGTGTCTCACAGCAGCCACCGAGCGAACGCACATTATAACATAATTTTAACGTTATAACATAATTTTCAACACACTCAAATGTATCTAATATTATAAACAGAAAGGCGTATTATTGTGTTTATAGAGCGAGCCTTTCACTGATTGTTTACAGCTTAAGGGAAGTTACACCCAAAATTCACGAAAAGCATCATGGGGCGTATAGGAATAAGGCGGATAGCCAAAAGCAAACTAATGGATTCAATATTTGGGTAATTTCAATCATTTTTTATTTTTCTTAGGCCCAAGCACTGTTGCAGATTACAATACTCGAGCTATAAACTTAGAACAAAGCTGTGTAGAAAGAATCTCTCACGTCTGTTCAATTACAAATACATAACACAGATGTGAACTTTTATCAATTGTGAACTAAGTCATACAACAGCACCTAGAATAGCTACAACAACCCATCCACATTCAAAATAACACAAAAATGATCTGATTTTCTGAATGGATGAACACCTAAGGCCTGAGGCAGCCTGGATAACACCCAATAGCCTAACACAGATGTCAATCAAACTCATCAAGCATTATACAAAAACACTTTTTTATTATTTACATTTATGCATTTGGCCGACGCTTTTATCCAAAGCGACTTACATTGCATTATACTATACATTTGTATCCGAGTATGTGCAATCCCTGGGATCGAACCCATGACCTTGGCATTGCTAGTGCCACACTCTAACCACTGAGCTACAGGAAAGCTTATTTAATTTTATCATTTAAATAAATATAGTATTTGTACAATAACTGGGGTGCCTATTCATGATATAGTGGGTGGGCCTATGCCCATCAGGCCCGTCCGTTAGCTACGCCCCTGTCTTTTTATACCTAGTATTTACATGGATTTTTAAATGCATCTCCTGTGACAACTTGCGTTCGGATTTCGTTGAGACCCTCCCCTCTTATTTCGTCACACGAATTGGGGTATTGCTACCTCTCTAAAATGAGTTTTTGCAGGGTGGGATGTCTGCACTACCATTAAAAAAATTTAGTTAACTGGAGTTACCAGAAGTAGGCCATGCCGAGGAGATTACCTCGCAATTTAACAGATCTGGAATTTTTTTGCGAAGAAGAGTGGTATAATAAAATCAAGGATGCTTCAACTAAGTATGAGTTCAGGGGTGTGCACACTTATGCAGTTAGTTATTCCAAGTTTTTTCATTCAGAGAACAGCATTTATTTGAAATAGAAATCTTAAATGTTACTGTCGCTGTTAATAAATGTAATGCCTCCTTGCAAAATCTTACTGACACTATACTTTTGAATGGTAGTGTAACTATATACTACAGTATAGATGTGACTGTGTGTGTGTTGATGGATTAATTCACACTGAGATCAGGTGGATGGTCACTCAAGGTTGCTAGACTGGGCCTGGGACAAACAGCACCAAAAGGCTGATTAGAATACAGTGCATGGATGTTGCATGAGAAGTCAGCAGGATGAGATATGAGACTCTGCTGCTGACTACATAGTTCCGCCCCGCAATATCATGTGCACAAATGCAACAACCAATGGCGAGTTTTCCCAATTTATGCTTGAATTTAACTAACATTATTTAAACTACGTTACATAGACACTACATAAGAGTCCACAGCATAGTCCATAGTGATGATGGTATGGACCAGCATGTCTGCAATCCATCAATCTAAACCAAATCAAATGTAAAAAGTGGTATCTACTGGAACAATTAAACGAACCACAACGTAGCAGCATAAACTACCAACAATGCAGAAACATTGTTAGGAATGAATCCAAGAAGACAGAAAATAAAGAAAAAGGAACAAAACAAAAGATTTAATGTGCAGGCAGCAATTAGCTAACAAACTTCATGCATCCAAGCCAATAGTTGTCAGTATAAAGTTCAAAACCATTGATTCCACTGGGCCAAGAGACTTAGCTAAACACTAACAAAAACTTGAATGAGTGTAGCTGTAAATATCACACATTGTGCATTCAAAACAATGTACAATGCTTTCATATACACTGCCCTCCAAAAGTTTGGAAACGCCCTAGAAAAGTGGGGTTTTGGACAATATTGGCATGAATCCTTTTTAATTTGTGATAATATTGCACTGATAAGGTACAACACAAACTACGAAAACATATTTTATTATATAAACAGTTTATACATAGAAAAAAACTTAGCAGCTATCTGACCTAAACTGGGTTCTTATTGGTTCACTGTATTCTAAACTTAATTGGCAATCAATTGTTGAAGCTATTAAGGTGTGCACTGCTGACCCAAAAATCTTTTACAAACCTGGGCCAAGTTTAAACCAGTAACCAGGCATCACAGCTGGCAAAGGGGCATGTCTGACTTTGACATGTATATATTGCCATTATTATGTAATCAAAATGAAAATTATTATTGCTGGTCTTCAATGATAATGTCAAGTTACTGTAATGTATTTGCTCCAAAAAATGATAAGGATTTATGCTGATATTGTCCAAAACCACACTTTGCCAGGGGCGTTTCCAAACTTTTGGAGGGCAGTGTAATTTATCATTGTACTAATGTATTAAAATCTTAATTTAATATAAAGAAAATAATTTGTCTTTATATTGATGACATGCTGAAGTGCAAATAAACACAGATAATTAATCCTCTCAATGTGAGCTTCCTTAACTTCCTGCATAAAGCATTCAACTGTATTACCAGGACAGGAGGGCAGTTTTTACATGAGACTAAATATATAAAGGTGCCCAGAGAGGCAGTGGAAATGTGATAGTGCCTGTCTACAAGAAATGTTTCAGTGAGAAGCAATGCTATGGTGCACTCATTGAGGGACCACTAGGGGTGCACTGAAAGTCTGGTAATAATGGGACAGGGCGTGGGAAGCTGTGTAAACAGGTGGCAGATGTACCGAAAGACCATCATGAGGCAATGGGGAGCAAAAAGCAGGGCAGAAAATGGACGAGTGGCATAATTTGATATGAGGTGCAGAGGGAATGAGAGGAGCAGGCGGATAGATGGAGCAGATGTCAGAGAGCCGCTGGAGTTTGCTTAGCTTGGGTCAGCTTGTAGAGTCATGAATGATGCTGACACTCATGGAGCTGAATGCACTGTACAAAATAAGGTCCATTTATGTCTTCTAATCTGAATTTACCATTGTATTGCTGATGTCAACTTTTACTAAAGTCCCCCATTATGCTTTTTCAATATTACCTTTTATACACAATAAGGTCTGCAAAGTTTTATAGATCAAAGTGCACTACGAATAAAATTATTAAAGTTATATCTCATATACACTGTTAAAAACAAATGTTCCGAAAGGGGGGGTTTCACAGAAATGCCCAAAGAACCTTTCAGTGAACAGTTCTTAAAAGAACCATTTTTTCCTTAGCGTGAAGAACATTTTAATAATCTAAAGAAACTTTTTCTGTTATAAAGAACCTTTTGTGTAAGGGAGGGTCCAATGATGATAAAGGTTCTTCACAGAATCATATGCTAATAAAGAACCTTTTTTTTAAGAGTGTAAAAGAAAGAATCGATTCTGAACCGCCGAAATGAGTCATCAAGTCTTACTTTCTGCATAAACCTAAGTAGGTCTGTAACAAATTTGCATAATGCCAGCCTATGTTTTTCAGCAGCCTGAAAACAATGTTTCCTTAGACCCACCCGTTAAACACTGGAAGAGTTTGGTTCATGTTGTCGACATGTCGAGAAGACATTGTTTTCTGTACTGCAGATCCACTTTGCATGCACTTCCAAATGATGAGGCCTCAGGCTCGAATTGATAGCGACACCATTGTTACTGCTCATATCAAAAAAGCTGAGGAAGTCTGCGGAGTTGAATACAGGTATGGAATTGGTCATTTCATTTCCCAACGCTCGCTGCAAATGGTTGATCAATCAGAGCAGAGTAGGCTCATGGAAAGCCATGGATTATAGAGACAGAATCCGAACGAACCGTTTTTTGACCTTGGATGCATGTAAACCAACTGTAGGTGACCTTTTGTGGCTTGTCAACACCACTGATTCCAACTTCAATCTTTTGATGAAAACAAAATATATGGAAATAAATATAGTACCATTTTTTCCATGCTTTTTAAGAAGTGAACTCTTCAAAGACAAGTCTTCTCTTTCTATCTCTATATCTTGTGTTAATTTTGTTAGTACTATTAAAGAATTGTATAAAAATAAAAAGTGTAAAAATCTGTACCTTTTTTAGGTTCCTTGTATTTTCACGGTCTTGAGCACAGACATTTTTGTCAAATTAAATAGGCATGTATCGCAACAAATATTAAAATGTGTTCATTTAGCTTGAAATGTAACTTAACAGTTATACATTTTTATCTAAAAAACAATTTCAATTGTACAAAAAAGTACTTCACATAAAGTACATTTTGCACACGTACATTTTCAAAATCCATAGTAACTCAAAATTCTGTTACATAGAATTACTGAAATAAATATATAAAAATAACCAATAACAACAAGAAATGATCATGTGTATAATGTACAGCTTTTATTGAATAATGAATTAACATTTTAAAATGTATTTTAGGCAATTCTTAACATGCAAATCTGCATAAAAAAGCTAAATGTATGTTACATTATTGCACATGCAGAGTTGTCTAAAGTGTCCCCCGTTCAGATGATACTGACAAAAGAACACAATTTATTTGATGTGTGACTTCAAAATTAACTGCATTTCCTTTCAAATAAATCAACATTTTTGGTGATGTCAGGAAGTGTAACAAGTTCTGGGCATATTATTAGTCACACAAAACAGCCATTATGCCAAAATGAAAGGCAAAACACGCATCTCAATCAGTGCTGCTTCTGTCATCCAAATTACATTTATGTTCATAGTGATAAATTCTCATCCAAATTCATGGCACTAAGCCAAAGGACTAACAAGAGTAACTTAACCGGAGTAGATGGGATCTATTATAATTTCAAGACTTCCACTATGCCAAAGATCCTTAGGGCCTAATCTTTAAAACTTACACTACAACCGTTAACATCTAAAATATCCTACAAAATGAACCTAATTTTCATGGAAGACCATATTGATTTGTCATTCATGATATTTAGCTATGTGGCATGAAGCACAGCATGTTCATTTAATTCTGTCATCATTTATCACCCTAGTAAAAAAAAAAACACACCAAAATGTATTTAAAATTCATTTATTTCATATTTACTATAAATCTATTAGCATATTTACTGACATATCGCTTGAGACTTACTGATATAAATATTATAATTAAGGTACTTAAAGTTACTTAAATATTATAATTAAGTACCTCTTTATTGCAAAATGCACATTTCTTAATATTAAGCCTAAAATGTGTTTTAATATCACTTTTAGTAAGGATAGTATGATCGCTGTATAATATCAGTGTTAAAATGCAAGATATTTAAAGTGTACCTAAAGTATACTTGCAATAGTTCCATATTAGCGCAATCAAATATACTTCAGTATATCTTTAGTTGGACCTCAGCGCTACTTCCGGAAAACTAGAGTGTATTAAGTACAAAATAAGTTGTTCCAATTTAGAAGACTTTATGTATATCAATTCAGTATACCAAAAGTACAATTGCAGGGTATTTATATTATGTACATGTATTTGTAGTATACTTAGCATAACACAAATGTATTTCAAATACATTTTGGTATATTTATTTTCACTAGGGCAGTACATTAACAAAAATGTATTAAATGTTTATAATGCTTTTAGTTTTAATTAACAATAACACTGGGAGTTACATAGTATTATTTTAGGTTAGCAGCAATAATATGGCATCAACACATTCATAACATTAATAAATAAGAATATATTCAAAAAGGAATGTTTAAGATAATAAAGACTGAATGACACTGCATATGTTTCATTTATTATTATTCTGTCCCATGTGCCACTATTACAGTTCAAACTATGCATTGAATGCAATGCAACCTAAAATGGGGCATTGGCAATTCATTATACTCCTGTAATCGAATGCATTTCTGTGGAAAAAGGATGAAAGTGGGTTGGCCGTTTAATTTATCCTTTTGGAATTCAGTGGATTGTGAGAGGTAGTTACATACCAGAATGGAGCAAGATGGTTAGACGGGAGGGTTCATAACTTAGAGGAATTGGTTATGTCAGGTGAAAAGGAAAGTCGCTTTATTGCCATATTGCTACTTAAAGGAGCACTTCACCCAAAAATTTAAATTGTTATTTTGGCATCACCCTCATGTCATTCCAGACCTGTATGACTTTCTTCTGTGGAACATAAAAGAAGATATTTTGAGAAATGTCTGTGTTTTTGTACATTTAATGAAAGTCATTGGTAACGAAAACGGTTTGGTTGATGACAGAATTTTCATTTGTGGGTGAACTATCCATTGAACATGAAATCAAAATGGACAACACACACAAACGGGTCCTCAGACGGAAGTGGCGAAGAGGAAGATCTGCAGCAAGGGCATCACCTTCAGAGTTGAGAGGTCAGCAAGAACAGCCTGCAAGAAGAAAAGAATTGAAAATGGGAAAAACAAAGACTCTTTCTGTAGATTTATGCTAGTTTCGGGCTTGTCAATAGTTGCGTTTACACAGACCCTAATAATCCGATTGTAATCAGACTATTAGCACAGTCGGAATAAAAAAAGAGTCACATGTAACCATGCCAATTGTAATGAATTTGCCAAATCCGATTAAAATTTCATTCAGATTATAAGGGGTGGTTTAAACTAGTGCTATCAAATTGATTAATTGCGATTAATCACATCTGACATAAAAGTTTGTAAATATATACTGTGTGTGTGTGTGTGTGTGTGTGTGTGTGTGTGTGTGTGTGTGTGTGTATGTTAGAGCTGTCAAAATTAACGCGTTACCACATGCGATTAATATATTTCAGTTTAACGCATTAAATATTTAAGGCAATTAACGCAGCATTCGTTTTTTTTTTCCATCATCCTTTAGACAGCATTACACTATATGATCATATTCTTATTCATGCAAATGCTTTTTGCATGAATAACCCTTCAAGTGTGACAAGACACAAAATAGAACTCAGTGGCCACATTGAGTTCTCTTTCATCCTTGAATGAACAAAATCACACAAAATTATGCCAAAATGCCAATTTTGTCGAGTATCCTCGTAAGCACAGTCTTAAATGAGTTAAATAAAGTCTTAAATGTATGTAAAGACTTGCAAGGAAATAGAATGCGTGTCAAACCATGTCATATGCGTCAGGTCTTAAAGTGACAGCAGCCTAATAAACCTGCTGGTGAGATGTCAGTCATTAAGGTTAAATTAAACAAAAGAAAAAAGAAAATCACTAACTGCTCTTGACTGATTAACTTTTATAGCTTTAATAAGGATTAATCTGTTTTTAATGTATAATTTATGCAGTGGAGACTGTGAAGTGATTGATAACTTTATTTAATTTCTGTATATTTTCTACCTGTTAGATCAAATATTTAAAATGTACTGTCTTTGTTATTTCTACACAAATTTGGAGATTAAATGTGAAATTATTACCATATAAAAATATATTAAAAACTTTAAATGTTACAACATTAAAGTTTTTAATACAGGACAATGTCCCATCAGTCCTTGTTTTGGACTTTCAACCACAGACGCCTTGTTTTGGGCACGGAAAAGGG
The DNA here is from genome assembly GCA_003731715.1 of Anabarilius grahami. Taxonomy (NCBI): domain Eukaryota; kingdom Metazoa; phylum Chordata; class Actinopteri; order Cypriniformes; family Xenocyprididae; genus Anabarilius; species Anabarilius grahami. Next base: position 303,600 of record RJVU01035178.1, read on the forward strand.
GCATTTTTACTGCTTGATAAATATTAGCAGCACGGCACAAAGCTTCACGTGCTCGTTGTTTCCTAAATTAGGACCCGAAATAGATAATATTAAGTGTGCTCTTTAAAACAAAGAAAAGAAGCAATGTAGGAGAATGGTTAGTATGCGCAAACAGCGAGAAACTCTGTATATTCGTGCAGTGTGAACATGTCAAAAAAAATCAATTCCGATTTGAAGCCCATAAATGCTCACATCAACCCAATCACTTTATTTAGCGGCCGTATAAACGCTATGAAACAAAAGGTGTCCATGTAAACGTAGCTACTGTAAATATTCATGAGAGAAGCATGAATTCAGATAGTCTGCCAATAAAAACAGGACACTAAAGGTGATGATACACGGAGCAACTTTTTGACCAATTTTGTCAAACAATGTTGCCAAGTGATGTTGCTTGGGCACTTTCCCATTGAGAATGGGCAACAAATTTCTATCTGGATACTTTAGATCGAAAGTTGTTGCCCATTCTCAATGGGAAAGTGCCCAATCAACATCGCTCGGCTACATTGCCCAGCAACATTGCTCAAAAAGTTGCCCCGTGTATCATCACCTTTAGTCAAACTACAAGAACGCGTAGCCGCCAATCCCGTTTCACAAAATGGCATCTGGTGGCCTGCCCTGCACTGATGTGACTCAAGAGCTTGTAAGGTGCTAAGAGTGCATCCGTCTCAAAGGAGCCGTTTGGGGCGGGGGCCTTCAAGTTCTCAAGCTTCGGTCCTTTTGGAATTGGAAGCAAATAAATTTAGAGGCCCCTATCAGGTTAACACATCTCCTCTAATGTTTCAAGACCAGGCTTGGGCTCTAAAAATACGACGTGTTATGATACTTTCTCCAGTAGGGGCCAGGTGGTGCATAAGCAAGCAGATACTGTCCAGCAGCATCTTCACAGAGTCTTGGGGCCCAGGCCCGTGCGTCACTGCGGGTTACAGCTAGAATTAATGAAACCAGGTCAGATGTACTTTTACTACATCTGTCAATCAAGCAGCTGCATGCGACTGCATCCGACAGCACAGCCCTCTTAATGGCAATAGGATGTTTCAATAAAAGTTGGACATGGAGACATGTATTTTATAACTAAATAATATGCATATTAAAATGTTAAACTAGACAGATCAAAATAGTGTGAAAATATACAATAAAGGCTTCTGATTTCAAATAAAGGAATCTTTTGGATTCAGTATAAGTAATCTAAAATCAATGTAATTAGTTGCATAATGTGCATAATTCTTTTTTTTTTTTTTGTAGTAGTTAAGGGGCAGTCAAACTACACTTTTTGTTCCACTGACTTGCATTCATATGCATACGAATGCAGGAGACCAAAAAAATTTTGGGATTTCGAGTTCAAGTGTGGTGAACTCTGATTTGCGAATTTGTATCACGTGAAGACGTGTGACCAATAGAATATCGATACGCCACAGCATGACCTATTAGCTGAATTAAAAGAACGTGAAGTTTTCCTGTAGCTCAGTGGTTAGAGCGTGGCACTAGCAATGCCAAGGTCATGGGTTCGATCCCAGGGATTGCACATACTCAGATACAAATGTATAGTATAATGCAATGTAAGTCGCTTTGGATAAAAGCGTCTGCCAAATGCATAAATGTAAATGTAAATGTTTTTGCAGTAAAGTGGAGTAGATTGTATATTTTTACATTTTGGTTTTATTATTATTTTGTATATGTTGAATTTATATTTTAAAAAAAGACAGCGTGACAGCAGAGTGTGATGTCATATCACGACTGTTGCACCATCCATAGATGTTTAGTGTGCTCAAAGTCTAGCGTGACCCCGGCATTACAGTAAGTGAAGCGGCCAATTTTTCAGTGGATTTAAAAGCAGAAATGTAAAGTTTATTCTTAAAACAAGTCATTCATCTGACCCTGAAAGTTGAGGACCCATATGACGATGAAGTCGTTTTTGTTGGTGTTTTGCAAGAATCCCAGGCAGAAGTATGTGAGCCGGAGAGTGTTTTGTTTTTTGGTTAAACATTTAAATTTATATTAAATGGTTTTGTCTATGTGATACCATAAACACTATAGTAGCAACAGTAAGCACTCCTGATTGTTCATAGAATAGAGCTGTAGTTTTCTCCTTCCATTACTGCTCACTGATTTCTCACTGCAGCTATGAAGGCTGTTTAAGCTTTTTCAATTTTTACACAGCCGTTCATTGTGTTCCTTATTGGATCTAAACCGTTTCTAAATTATACTTAATTTTTCGATTAAAACTTGTGTGTTTGAGCTGTAAATGTGTGGTCACATTAGCAATATGTTTGTTAATTGTCTATTGTTAATAGTGTAGTGAAGTATGAATCACAGCTCACACAGAAGCCACTTTCAAATCAAGCAGCTTTTGTTTGGATCATGTGACTAACTGCAAAATCTGTGTAATATTTCATCCTCATGCAAAATTCACAACTGTGTGGGTTCCTATTGAAACAACTGGATTTTGCCGCACAAAAAATTCAAAGAACAGTAAATGTAGCCAAACTTTAAAGTTAAGTCATCATTTTAACAGTTTTTCTAGGGTTTTGGGATTTATTGCATTTCATTTCAACAAAGGTGTAAAATTTATAATAACTTCACAGAAAATGTTTTTTAGTTTTTTTTCCCCCTCACTAAATTCATGTTAACGCTCATATTGTTTACATCTTGGGGCTATACTATTGAAAAATGTTAACATTTATGGATTGGCCCCATTCACGTCCATTGTAAGTGCCTCACTGTAACTCAGATATATATATANATCTTGGGGCTATACTATTGAAAAATGTTAACATTTATGGATTGGCCCCATTCACTTCTATTGTAAGTGCCTCACTGTAACTCAGATATATATATAAAATAATAATAATAATAATAATAATAAAATTATGCCACAAATGCTGTCAATTGAGCAAATGAGTTTTAAACTGTTAATAGGACACAGGACATGCACATACACACACACAGTGTTGATAGTTTACTGTCATGCTAAAGTTCCCATCACATTTGACATCACAGTCTCTAAACATTTTAAAGCTGGGTGTGGGGCACTTGGTCCACTTTTAAAAGTGGCTATCCCAGCAATTTTAAAACATGTGCCTTGGGCGGACTGGGTTACTAGTGTTGGCTGCGAGTGAAGACACTATTTCTGTATTCCTTAACACTCACACACACAAACACACAATCGCAAGTAACAACCTCAGCTGATGCCAGTGATGTCACTTCCATTAGGTTTTCGGCTCGGAAGGCAAAGACTGCAGCAGCCAGGACTGAAAAAGAGGGACAGACAAACATTCATCCTCCAGGAAAATGGGTGTATGCCATGTGACTGACTGACCCTTTCTTATTTAAGAGTGCACTAACATAGAGGATTTACCTATTTATTTAATTGAAGGCAAATTAAAAACAGTTTAACACCTCCTAAGCACTGGGATTATCTATTTATTCATTTAATTACTGATATCAAACTCCAGAGAAATGAAGTGACAGTAAATGAAATGTTTCATGATCACAATAGCTGGCAAAAGGTCACACATTAGGATATATATCGACCTACCTGCCACTAACTCTAAGGAACCATATCCTAGGATACGGTCCCATAACAACAGGAGCTGGTCAGTGGACAGGTATCCTGAGAAGGCTCGGACTATCCACTTAAAGGCAATACGCAACCTGAGAAAGATACACACACACACACACAAAATGAGACACACCAAAACATCCGCAGTGTAGACCTAAACACTACAATTCTGTTATGTTCTTTCACAAATGTTAAGGTGTGAGACTTGTGAGTGCATAATTCATCCACTAGATGGAGCTGCACTGTTACAATATAATATAATTTTACTTGATAACAGTTCTACAGACTAACATAAGCTTCAAGTATAGTATGTATGTATAACAAATGAGGCCTTAATAAACATTTACACATTATTATGTAAATAATACATTATAATTCAAATATAGACTAGATTTTAACACTGTCAGAAAAATGCAGTTTCTAAGGTGTTTTAAGTGAGTGAGTGAAGTGACATGTGGACAAGTATGGTGACCCATACTCGGAATTTGTGCTCTGCATTTAACCCATCCAAGTGCACACACACAGCAGTGAACACACACACACCGTGAACACACACCCGGAGCAGTGGGCAGCCATTGCTGCGGCGCCCGGGGAGCAGTTGGGGGTACGGTGCCTTGCTCAAGGGTCTCACCTCAGTCGTGGTATTGAGGGTGGGGAGAGCGCTGGACATTCACTCGCCTCACCGACAATCCCTGTCGGACCTGAGACTCGAACCCATGACCTTTGGGTTACAAGTCCGACTCTCTATCCATTAGGCCACGACTGTCCCAAGTTAAGTTTAGCATGTTGCTTTGCAGGGGTTCTGTGTGGATTTTATCTCAATGCCATGTAGTCACTAAGGTGTTTTACTTAAGGTGATCCCTAAATAAGGCTTCAGTCTATCTTTCATTGTAAACCTATGAGATTTCTTTTTTGTTTTTACCCTTCTTATTATCCGGCAGGCAGAAATCGTCAGTCTTAGAAAGGTTTGCGAGAAATGTAATAGTTAAGGTTGGACGTTAACAACAATATCCTAGCCCTAAATATAAAAAATGGATTAAATGTTATTTTACTACCATACTTAATGATAGTGTATTTTTTAAGGATCTGGACTCGGAATCAAATTAGAATCAACAAATCGTCCAAAAAACAAAAACAGAATTATATCCATCCCTTTTGCCACTGTGCCCGGGAGCAACATGACTATTAAATAAATAATTAACCAATAAATAAGAATAAAGACACATTTTCATATATATATTTTTAGAGCTATCAAAATTTATGTTAATTTTGTGATTATTATTGTTTTTAAAAATATTTAATGCAATTTACGCAGCATCCATTTCTTCCTGGCATCCTTTGGCCTGACATTTTATGATCATGCTATAATTCATTCAAATGCTTTTAAACCATTCAAACGCAAAAGAGAACGCAAATCTATATTGAGCATAGAGAAACACACAAAATTAAGTCAAAATGGCCATTATTGTCAAGTATCCTCATAAGCACAGTCTTAAGAGAGTTAAGTAAAGTCTTAAACTACCATAAAGAGTTGTGAGAACATCGGATGCTTGTCATATCCATGTCACGTGCGTCAGGTCTTAAAGTGACAGCAGCCTAATAAACCTGCTGCTGTCTGTATCATTAATGTTAATCAAAAAACAAAAGACAAAGAGAAAATCACTCACTGCTCTTGACTGGATCAGTTTTGTAGCTTTAACAAGGATTAATCTATATATTTTGGCAGAGCAAGAAAAATCAGAACCAGCCTGATTGGGCTAGTAGAGCAAATCCTTAGGGCTGAGCCCTGATATATTAAAGTCACAGCTAAATGTGACTTTTATTATAGTGGATTTATGTGAAGTTCACTTACAATTAAAGTTGTTATATTTTTTAAAGCCTATTAAATATTTAAAATGATGGCTCTCAATCATACTGTAATGTTGAATGGCTATAATAACTCATTTCATCCCCAGAAATTGAGGAAAAATCCATTTACATCAGTGGCTGTATTGGTATCGGTGATATTGGCCTTCATTCATAGTACTTAGTAAAGAGATGCCATTAAGCAAACATTTAACATATACCTTTTTAATGTTGTTTCTACATTTCAATATGAAATTATACAATATAAAAATATAATTATAATTAACATTTTAATGTTAGGTACAATTAATTGCGATTTATTACAGAAAAATGTGGGATTCGTTTTTTTTTTTTAATTGATTGACAGCACTAATATTTTCATATATTATACAAGATACACTGTAAAAAAAAATAAAACTGATTCAATGAGTAGAGTAATCTGCATTGTGAACNGTCCTCACACCATCGGTGCTCGGGCCCTAATAATAATAATAATAAACGGAGCAATTCCAAAAGGGTCCTCACACCATCGGTGCTCGGGCCCTAATTAACATTTTAATGTTAGGTACAATTAATTGCGATTTATTACAGAAAAATGTGGGATTCGTTTTTTTTTTTTAATTGATTGACAGCACTAATATTTTCATATATTATACAAGATACACTGTAAAAAAAAATAAAACTGATTCAATGAGTAGAGTAATCTGCATTGTGAACTCACGGTTGTGCTCCAATCTCTCGGAGATGGTAGAACAGTTGAGGAAGATGAGTTTGCAGTAACCTCTCAAACTGCAAGCACAGAGACACTATACCCTAAAAAACACACATACAGGTTTGCTGAGCTCAGAGACAACCATCATCCTGAGCAAACTGACACAAAGGCAATCAATCATGTTACGTCACACACGCACACAGAGATACTTACAGATGGATGTGAGGAGATAGAGTGTAATCTGAAGAAATAGCGAATATACATCTCCCTAAAAACGCTGTACAGCTTAGATGGCTCGTTATATAAGAAACACAGAGGGGCCACTGCAGCACAGGATACAGATAGACGCTTGTTTAGAAAATAGATTTTGCAAATTGAGGCTATGTGCTTTACTCGTCATACTCACCGTACATTGAGAAGCCATGAAATGGGATGACACCTATGTGACAGAGAGGTCATATTCTGTTATACTGATTACCATTATTACAAAATTGTTTCATAATACTGCTAAACTAATAAATCATTAGGTTTCATAGAAATTTCAGAGAATTTAACAAATGAACCAATACATGGCGCACGCTGGGACATGCTATTATGCAAATAATTGTAATAGCTGTTTTCTCACCATTTGGGGGGTAAACCACAGCACACGGCTCTGAGCCAGACTTGCCTGAGTAAAAAGACAACTTTATAGACTGGATAGAAACTAAGAAAGATATCTGAACTTTTCAACAAAGATAAACATTCAAAGACATTACTTTGGATGTGAGATTTAGGTGGCGTCGCACTGTTGTTGTTGAAATGCTCAAGGACTGCAGTGTCTCTAGAAAAACACAGCAAGACCTGTGGAGAAAAACAGTTGATAAAAAATTGTCAACACAAACAGACACGGATTACTATTGCAAAACACACTTTGTATCTTTGGTAAATTGCTTATTTACTGGTTCAATTACATTTGAAGAGCCTATTTAAGGTTTCAGCCTGCTGAGGTCAAGCATGTTCTTTCTCTTTTATTATTTTTCCCATAATGGAAATATAATTCATTTTTTTAAAAGCAATCCTTTAAAAATATTTCATACGCTTTCTATGATGCAGGTTTCTCAGTAACTTTGTTTTCTTAATTTGTTTTAAATGCATTTCTGAAGCTTTCTAATCGTAAGTGGCCAAATACAGTCCTAGCAACCTGAAAGCTCAATAACAGATGACACCAAACAGGTTAAAGGGATTGTTCATCAAAAAATGAAAATTTTGTTATCATTTACTCACCCTAGGCAAAAAAAATACTATGGTAGTCAATGGGGCTAAATCTGCTTGGTTACAAACATTCTTCCAAATATATTCCTTAGTGTACAGCAGAACAAAGACATTTATACAGGTTTGAAACAACTTCAGGGTGAGTAAATGATGACAAAATTTTCATTTTTGGATGAACTATCCTTTTAATTTTTTATATTTAGAAATATTTTTTCGTTTGCCAACACCTAAACAACCAAGCAGAAACACCCTGGCAACCACCCACAACACCCTAGCATTGTGGAAGTTTTTTATTTAATAATTATTTAACATTTCATTAATAAATATTTAATATTTATTTATAATATTTAATTTATATTTATTAATTAATATATTATATTTATTATAATAAAGCAATGTCACATTAAAGTAAAGTTTAAGTGTTCTAAAATAAAAATATCCCAGATAACAAATTTTCAGTGAAGGATTTGTACTTCGATAAAATGAATGTAATAAAATAAAATAGCCTATGGATTTGAATACTTCTACAGGATCTTTCTTAAATCACATTCACAGTTGTTTGGTGAATTTTCATGGGTGAAATCCATTTCAATAGGAATCCATGGCAATTTCACAGGAGGGTGAAAGATTTCCCCATGCAGATTTTGCAACGGGTTCAAGTTGGTCACATGAATTAGCTGTGCTGACCAACAGAAAGCTGCTTGGTTTGAAAGTGACTTCTGTGTGAACTGTGCTTCATACATCACTAAATTACCTTTCGTTACATTTCCCTAATGTGACAGCATCTTTAGAGTTTGAATATCACCACCAAGTGTCACTATTGGATTGAAGAATAATTATAAATGCTTTCACCTTACTTACCCAAAATTCAACTCTCTAACAAAAACATATTATGACCACCCAGTGTCTGAAATTCTTGAACGACCCACAGAGTTCACACTAAACCAATATTTACAAGCAGCCTGGCTTCTTTATCACCTCACACCTGCAACTCATATTACCGTTCCATAGTGACAACACAATGTGCTACCGTGAAGCCCAAAAACTCTGGCCATTTCTTTTGTATATTTCAGCGAAAACTCAGGAGAGAAGCAAAGAGGCACATTGATGGCTGTCCAGAGGATACCAGCTAATGAAAAACAAGTGAACAGCAACTTTGGAATCTCTCTCAAATTGCTTGCTTTTCAGACTGAATTGCTGATGCGTTTCATAACAATTTATGAAACTAGGAGATCAAGAGTGTATTCTTCCCTAATGATATCTAAAAATGGCCTTATATCTCAGAGGTATCTCAGCATGTTTTACTGTTTTATGGGAAAAAAAGGAACCCACAAAATAAACTTGAGTATAATTTTGTGGTGAAAGTGAATATCAAGCAGTGGAAATGTAATAATACTCCTATAATAAGAAATGACTCATCAATTCCCAATGAATAGAGAGGTCTATCTGTGAAACTACACAACCCAGTACTATCTGTATCTGTCCAGATTAAGGTACATGAAGTGAAAGAGCATTGGTTTGCATGGGTAACTTTCTCACAATAGTTTAGTTTGCACTGATATATGTGTACAAAGACCCCTATCAATGTCATGTCTAAAATAACTACTTCTTTGATTATCAAAGCTTTTATGATTCACTGAGAAAAGTTCTTATTTGTAATCAAGTGATTGGAAGTTTACATTATGAATGTGTTACACTGACAGAGAAATGCATTCACCCACCTGATATAAATAGTCCTCAAACACAAAGTAGTAATCGTCATTACTTGCAGTGAGCTTCACATCCTGAAAAGAAAAATCTGGCATTTTAATCAGAAACAGGTACACTAGGTGTGGTAAAATTGGATTCTTTTTAATATGTAATACCACTGCAAACAAAAAAAATTTGATCCTCTTGCCATTATATATTTATCACTCAGGGCTGGGACACACCAAACCGATGGTCAGCCGCCAGACAGTTGCTGAGCATCGTTCGGGATAGTTTTGTGGTGTGTTCCGCACGTCAGCTTTAGTCGGACCTCCATTGGCTTTAGTCGATTGAGCATGTTGAATTGATGTCGGTCCGTTGGGAAAACAGATCGTTCTGATTGGATGTTCAGCTTTGTAAAGCAGCGACAAAGCAAGCAAATGACGATGACAAGAGGGCACACTTATAAATTGACCTACATCTTCATCTTTTTGGAGCATTACAATACGCAAATATTTTCATAATGACATGGGCTGTTTGTAGCCTAATTAATATAAGTGAAAACTGATTCATATTAAAAATGGTAAGCGAGCGCTGCTTTGTTTACAGTTTATATGCTAGTTGTTCGTCGGCTGTAGTTTTTGCGCCCAGACGCAGCTGACGTGAACACACACCGCCGTATACTTTCATTGCTGCTAGTTCTTTGACTTCGGTTTGGTATGTACTGGCCTTAAAGCATATACAGAAAACTTGATCTTGGAAGAAATGAGTCTTTCAGAACTGTTACTCTTGGTCAAAACCTCTTCGAGGAAATTTCAAGAGAATAAATGGGATTATACAAAACCATTTCTATCAAATAAACTGCATTGTAAATGTACCTTATATATTAGGTTGTCCACAAGCAGGCCATGATGTATGACTCTGGCCTTCAGCTGTTCATAATGTGTTATGACCTGTTTAATGAAATAAAAACAAAACTGACAAAGTGAATTTATCTTAGTCAGCTTAATTAGATAACTAATACATAATGGATAAAGAAGCACCTCTACACAGATCAAACTACCCCTAGTCATTACAGCTAAGTTAATTATACTAGCCAATTAACTAATTAAAATGCTATTGTAAGCATCATATTAATAGGATCGCTTTCGAACACTCAATCATGTTCTTATGCTCTCAATGGGATCTCCAGCTGACAATATACTAGTGCAAAAAATTACAACCAGATCTAAATTATCATTAGATCTTATGCTTATGTCATGAAAAGGCATTGGATCCATTAATCTCTCATTTGAAACTGATGCACCTTAAGACAGGCTCTAATCATGAGTCTTTCTAAAAGCACATTCCCTTCCTGTTACCTAGAGGGACCGGAGAATTTTTCCCTTTTTTCTGTGAGGATAGGCATGAGAGCTGTTCACTGTCATCCAGACAGTGGCTTTATCAGCAGTTACATAACTGTTCCACCTGAAACATTTAAACTCTTGTGATTTCCCCTCTGTCATTCCACTGGCTCCTGTCCTGCCCACATCTACAGCATTAGCTTAAAGAGTGAGAGATTACTCCACTTGTTTAAAATGTGTCGCCCCACGCCGGGTGTTTATCTTATTAACACATAGAGAAGGAACATTCTCCAGATGCCGTTTCACAGCTTTAACAGAGGCCCCAAAGACTAATCAGGCAGCTGAGGGAATTGCTTCACGTCTGAAAATGGCAGCTATTAGACGCCCAGGGTGAAAAATCACAGTGGGTACCTGATCTGTTATTTCTGCCCCACAAGCAGCTCAAAGCTAATTGTATTGAGAAGGAGGATGTATTTAGAATTGCTTGGTCTGGACCACAGTACAATTTCAGGTCTCTTTTAACATTTTGAAAGGCATTATGCTGTTGTAAGTGTGCCCAGGAACAAGCAAATTATACGTCCTTAATAGAGGCAGCCAAACCACCTAATCAAGCATACTCGAATACGGTTAGCTGGTATACACCAGAGAAAATCACTTGCATGCCAACCAAACATACTACATTCTAATGTCAAACTGACTTCGAATTCGAATCAAAAGCTCTACTGTGAAAGCACTTTCACCTCTTATTTTTAACTTCTGTTAACCTTCAAAATTAGTGCAATAATTTTACTACCTTTACTCTGAAACTGTAATTTGCACAGCATATAGAACGTTTCAGTCAAGAATGTTTCTGATAAATACAAATAAATACCCTTTAAGTGTCAGTTCTGGCCTGTGTTCACAACAACTGCCATAAATGTCAATTAAGGTACACAAATAGTTTCATTTGTTTAAATGTACATAAATATTTATAGTAAGTTTATATATGGTTAAGGGTCTGTGCCTGATTTTGTGTTTGTGTGTGTGTGTGTGTGTGTGTGTGCGTGCGTGCGTGCATGTGTGTGTGCAAAAAGGGAGAGATAGGGGAAAAAAAATGCATTCTAAATTTCAGTCAGTACCTCAGGATCATCAGTTGTGTTCAGGATGAGAGTCCATAACTGGGCCCTGAGACCGGTGGGGCAGCCCTGCCTGCTGTACTGCTGTGCAGCTGCACTGTCTTGCTCACTCACCACTAGAGAAATGCAGAAAAACAGGAGAGGGACCCTCACGTTTTAGTAAACACTCTTGAGAGGCTCTTGTAGAATCCAAAGCTAATCCATATACTTTGGTCATTTAGGGGGAAGGGGGAAGTGACATGTGAAGGCCAAGTATGGTAACCCATACTCTGAATGTGTCCTTTGCATTTAACCCATCCAAGTTAGTGCACACACATTAGGAGTAGTGAGTAGTGAACACACAACTGGAGCAGTGGGCAGCCATTTTGCTGTGGCACCCTGGGAGCCAAGGGCACCTCAGTCATTTCCTGCCAGTATAGGGAATAAAACCCGCAACCTTCGGGTTACCAGTCTGACTCTCTAACCATTAGGCCACGACCGCCCCCTTGATTTAGAGAGACACTTTATGGAAGCATCAAAAACCTAAAGCCTCACTGCCTAGTCTGTTAATTACTAAACGGGCAGTGTTTTCTATATAAAGGAACATCCTAAGAAAGGCCAAACATCAGGTCTAATAATCCAGAACAAATTAAAGTGAGATTTAGAGAAAACCAAGGAAAAAATTAATAGCTTGATTAAAATTAATAAAATAAAATTTTAGATTAGATTAAAATTAATAAAATCGTTGTTTTGGGGGACCAAAATGTTTATTTGATCAAAAATTCAGTACAGTAATATTGCATAATACTATTACAACTTAAAATAACAGCTTTTAATTTCAATATATTTTAAAATTGTCAAAGCTGAATTTTCAGCAGCCTTTACTCCAGTCTTCAGTGTCACATGATCCTCCAGAAATCATTTTAATATGATTATTCTGTGCTCAAGAAACATTTCAGTTGTGCTGCTTAATATTCTTGTGGAAACATGGTGAATTCCTTCGGGACTTTTTATTGAATAAAGTTCAAAAGAACAGAAAATATTAAAATAGAAATCTTTAGTAACATTATAAATGTCTTTACTGTCATTTTTGATCAATTTAATGCATCCTTGCTCAATAGAAGTATTAATTTCTTTATTTAAAAAAAACACAAACGGTAATGTAAATGCTTTTTTTTTCACTATAAATAATATCATAATTTCATTAAAAAAAANAAAAAAAAAGAAAAAAAAAAGGACATTTCATTCTTTTGAATGCAAAATGGAAATAGAATGGCAAATATTAAACATCCACAAGACAAGAGTCAGAAACTGGCTTTAAGCAAGCATTTGTGTCAAGATACTGACAAAAAAAAAAAAAAGAGAGTTTATTTTTACCTTTTTTCCCAATGAGAATGTGCTCACTCTCAAACAAATCTGTGTTGAAACAGCAGAGAGATAGTGAAAGACAGAAAAGAAGTGAGAGTGCAAACAGACACAGATATTTAAAAAATGAGTAGTGAGCCTATTTGGTGGCCATAAATACAATATATAGTACATACAGAATTTAGAGGGTTGGACCATAATACACATCATGAGCAGGTTGTATACAGTGGTGAAGCTTCTGTTGATTTGTGACAAGTTAGTAGGCCTACTTTGTTAGTTATCAAAAACAAGAGGAACATCCTACAACTATTTGGACCAGCGAGGAAGGACTTTGGGACCTGGCGGGAGTGGAGCTAAGCACAGGTAATATTGAATTACTCCATGATCATTTCATGAATGAAATGAGTAAACAAATACCTGGGGGAACATGAGTGTGATCATCTATACCAAGCTGCCCATAAGTAAGACCCAGTTCTGGATACGTTTCCCTCTGCAACACATAATGGACCACAATTATCAAAATGTTTGATCCCATTTCAAATAGACAAAGTGGGTTTAGTTTATGATAATGCATCTATTCATAGACTCGAAAAGGAATTTTGGCCAAATTTGTTTCACATAAATCTCTTCTAATGCATGTCATCTGCTACTCTCATAAAGTAAGTGGATGGCAATTTGAGGTTTGATAGTTTGCACAATCATTTTCTCTAGAACTCTTAATTACTGTAATTTGTTTACAGAAATGGTTTCAGATGATTATCAGCAGTTGCAATGCAAATTGTTTGTGTCTTGACATGAAAATAGAAGGAAGTGAAATAAAAAGAGGAAGACTCACCATTTGAGGAATGTCACGGATGTTAAGGGAAACCTGGATTAACCCCCAGTTGCTTCTTACTGTGAGATCTTCACTGCGATTGTTATTCAGATTTCTTAAACCAATCAGCACCTACAAGACAACAAGTATAGTAAAAAATAATAGACACAGCAAAAGATAAAACTTTTAACATTTTCTACATACTCCTCTTATCTCAATGTACTTATGGCAACTATAAATAAACCACTCATCAGTGTAAGTGGTTCTGTGGTGCTATCAAAACAACCTCTCAGTCAATTCTCACTCAGAGTAATTTAACCGAACATTTCCTGAGGGAATCCAATCAGCTGCTTCATATCCAGCCCTATCTTTCTCATTTGAACCGGATGTTTGAAAATAAACTGATTCGATTATATCAGCGAGAGACCCACCTCAAGGAAGTCTTTGGGTGCGTAGACAGGCCTGAATTTGCTTAGGTCTGCAATTTAAAAAAACGAAAACAGAGATCTGAATGCTTCCAAACTTGTATATTGTAATGGCCTACCAATTACTGTTATTGAAAACAAGAGAGCAACAGAATATGGTTGAGAAATCACACGGGCAACATACAAGGATGCTAATCAGAAGCTTTTTTGTTGCTGTTGTTGTTTACTTTATACTGAAAACACCAATGCAATGACTTGGTAGGATAAAACAAAATCTATACTTAAGTGAGAAAAAGAAAGAGAAAGGAGAGGGAGCCACAAACAAATGCTGGCAAAATATATTAATTTTTGATATTCAGAAGGTATTTAGAGAAAAAAAAACGATGCCAAACACTATGCAAATGATGAGATTCAGGATGATGAAATTCTCTGAAGTGCTGATGGCATGATTTTGATAACACACTAGACATACATATACACAAAATTTTGGAATAATTAATTTTGGAATAAAATCATTTTAATATTTTTGAAAGAAGTCTCTTAGGCTCACCAAGGTTTTTTGGCGANGCGAGCATAAGAATTTATATCCATTATAAATATTATTATTTTTATTTTTTTATAATTATTATTAATTATTATTTATTTTTGGTGATACTGTGATACATTTTTTTTTTTTCCAGGATTCTTTGAAGAGAGAATTCTTACTTACCCCAAACTTTTGAATGGTAATGTATCATGGCTTCCACAAAAATATTAAGCAGCACAACTGTTTTCAACATTGATAATAATAATAAATGTTTCTTGAGCAGCAAATCATCATATTAGAATGATGTGACACTGAAAACTAAAAATGCTGAAAATTCAGCTTTGCATCACAGGAATATTTAAACTGTTTTTACTGCATCTATGATTAAATAAATGCAGCCTTAGTGAGCATAAGATACTTCTATCAAAAACATTACATTAAAACATCTTAATTACTTCAAACTTATGTACTGAAAGTGAGTAAATTATGAAAATGATGGCCAAATGTTCATTTTGGGAGAAAGTATTTCTTTAACATGAACAAAAGATGTTGGTCTGGCAATATTGCACTCTGTTTAGAAGTCATGGCAAAATTGTAAGACTAAAACCAAGAAAGAAAGGGTGAAAAAAAGTGCAAAAGAAAGCAAGCAGAAAGAAGAATGCAAGAAAGAAGTTACAGCCATTAGCTTTAGTTATTGGGATGCGGTCCAGGGGTCTGGACATGCTCTTGTTTCACAGGAAGGGCTGTTTATGCCAGTGTCCTACAGAAAGCGGTAAATGTTATCATACACACTGCAAACTGATAGCATTGTTATGGAGCTGTTATACTGCTCAGGGCTTCTGTGTGCGAGCCAAACCTCTGTGTGTAAACATTCAGCAACGCATTAACACACACACACACACACACACTGAGATGTAACTTCGAACACATGACAGGAGGGAAGCACAGACTGTGAGCGTCTGCATTACCTGGTTCATCAGTTCCCATCTCATTCCATTTATTTGTCAGCTCTTTCTGCTCTAGGACGGGACGCTATAAAACAGAGGGGAAAAAAACATCTAATTGCTCAAATGAATGTGTCATAGATTCTGTGTTGTACATAAGCTGGTTTAGACCTTTACCTTCCGTGCCAGTGGGATTCCCAACTCAGTGCACATACTGTTCAAACTCTTCAGGATCCTCTTCTCCCAGCTCAACTACAACACACACACTTTGGGTTGTCATGTTTTATGGGAACATTCCTCATAAATCATTACTCATAGACGTAATGATTTTTATACTGTACAAACTGTATATTCTATCCCCTAACCCTAACCCTACCCATCACAGAAAACTTTCTGCACTTTTACATTTTCAGAAAACACCACTTAGTATGATTTATGAAGCTGGACAAGGATTTCGGATACTGCCATCTTCCTGGGGACATTTGGTCCCATAATGTAGGGTTTACCCGAACCACACAAACACACCAGGGGTGGGCAATTTGATCAAATTCTTATTTTATGATATGAGAAATTTCATTTCACGATAACATACATCATAAAATCGTTATTTTGTGTTATTTTATCTCATTTCTGTTATTAAAAATAAGAAAAAAGAAGCAAAATTACAAACAATAGGACAAATACAATAATATAACAAAAATATGAATTAACCAAAGTAAGTTTTAAGAGTATAAATGGATAGAAAGATAAAAAAAAAAAAAAAAA
>RJVU01035178.1:323124-346431 GCA_003731715.1 Anabarilius grahami
AAACAGTTATTTTAAATTGTAATAATATTTCACAATATTACTGTTTTTACTGTATTTTTAATTAAATAAACGTAGCCTTGGTGAGCAGACGAAACTTCTTTTAAAAACATTAAAAATCTTAGTGGTTCCAAACTTTTGGACTGTACTATATATTTATATGAATTTTCAGCATCATTACTCCAGTCTTCAGTGTCACATGATCCTTCAGAAATCATTCTAATATGCTGATTTAATGCTCAAGAAACATTCATTATTATCAATTTCAAATTTGAAAACAGTTGTGCTGCCTAATATTTCTAAAAACCAAAAGAACAGCATCAATTTGAAATAGAAATCTGTTGTACCAATGTAAATGTTACTGTCCCTTTTGATAGATTTTAACATATTTCACTTTAAATTTCATACGACAGTCACGTCATACCTGATGCCTTTAACAATCTTCTCACATCATCTTTCAGTGTTTCTAGTTTAATTTCGGGTTTGTGCATACATTCCTATGAAGAAAAAAACATCTCTGCAATGAAACACAACAGCAAACGAAAGCTGGCAGTGACCGAATATCGTGTTGCACACTCTGCAGTCAGTTAGCTAAAGCTACTCACTTTAGCCTGTTTCTCCAGCTGAGAGTGTAAATGAGTCCCTTTGAGCCGTTGAACTATCTGCGTTATAGACACAGACAGCTCCGTACTCTCGTCCATCATTATCACACTTTAATGTGATTTTTTTCTAAAAGATCTTCATCCGTTAGCGCCGCAGCATCACAGGATGAAGCACCCCGTATCCATGTAAATGACAACAAACCTTTCAGGAAACACTGTCCTCAACGCAAGGTTCCGACAATACAGGCCTCTATTAACTTTAATAATAAACGTTTCTATGGTAACGACTGAAAATAATGAATTTCACAAAATCTATACATTAGTATATTTATAGTACTTACTTATATATAGGCATATTTTACATTTACAAAATATTCAAATATAATAGGCTCATTTAGACAATTAATAAATTAAATATACATCATAGTAGTATTTCTTTATATTTAAATTACTTTTTTAATAAAATATGTTTGATAAAATTTGAAAATTACTTTAAAAATCACCCTTTTAAAATGGAAAAGCTCTGGTTTTAGAACAACCCCTGAATTACAGCTCTGGACAAAAGGATTGGTAGTGACATCAATTTTGTGTTTCACAAAGTTGGCTGCTTTAGCTGGTTTGGTGTTAATTCACATTGTTTCTAGATTATTGTGCACAGTTATCAGATGCATTTATTAACTGCAAAAAGATTCTTTGGCCAATCACCAAAACCCAAATTTCACCGTTTTTTGGCCCTGGCACAAAATGACCAGCTAACATCATTTCACTAATTATCAGCACATATGGGAAAGTGTGGACAAGTACTAGTGAAAATCATACTTATTGGATTATAAGAGCATAAAAGCTAAAAGGAGGGAAGAACTGCTTCCAATCATTAATTGTGTTCTTGTGTTAGCAATGGTTACCTCCAAAGAAAGATGTGCAGCTATCATTGCTTTGAATCAAAATGGCTTCACATGCAAAGTAGTATATTGCACCTGAAAGAACCATTTACCAGATCGTCAAGGAGAGAGGTTCAACTACAGTGAAGAAGGCTTCAGGATGTTCCAGAGTGTCCAGAAAGGAACACCGTCTCCTGAGAAGTCAGCTATGGAATCGTGTCACCACCAGTGCAGAACTTACATGTGAAGACATGTGAAACATGTGAAGTGACATGTGGCCAAGAATGGTGACCCATACTCAGAATTTGTGCTCTGCATTTAACCCATCCAAGTGCACACACACAGCAGTGAACACACACACACCGTGAACACACACCCGGAGCAGTTGAGGGTACGGTGCCTTGCTCAAGGGTCTCACCTCAGTCGTGGTATTGAGGGTGGGGAGAGCGCTGGACATTCACTCGCCTCACCGACAATCCCTGCCGGACCTGAGACTCGAACCCATGACCTTTGGGTTACAAGTCCGACTCTCTATCCATTAGGCCACGACTGCCCCTTACTAAATATTGGCGGCAAGTTTGGCCTAACTTTGGCCCACAGTTAGGCCAAAACTTTTGGACAATGGCCTGCTGTCAAGACAGGCAGCAAAAAAGCCACTTCTCTCCAAAAAAAAAACATCAAGGACTGATTGAAATTATACAGGAAGTACAAGGATTGGAAAGCAGAAAACAGGTGCAAAGTTATTATCGCTGATGAAGCTCCCTTCCACCTTGGGATATCTGGAAAATCGATTGTCTGGAGAAGAAAAGATGAACCATGAGTCCTTTGTCATGCCAACAGTGCAGCATCCTGAGACCATCCATGTGTGGGGGTGCTTTTTCATCCAAGGGGGTCTCTCTCACAATTCTACCCAAAAAATACACATATATTGAATGTTTTTGCCAATAAAAGCCTTTAAAACTTATGAAATGCTTATGAAAACATTATTTTCCAGTAGAAACATGTGAAAAAACAATCAACAAATACTGAAGCAAAACTTTGCAAATACTTTTGGCCACGGCTGTACAAGATAATCGTTTGCGGTTTTAGATGGGAATGCTGTTCAGTTACTAGGATTAGTGTTAAAGATAAGGGTAGATATCAGGTGACACTCATTAAATATCCATGATTTAAAAAAAAGAAAAGAAAAATGTAATCCTTCTTAATTTGCTCAGGTTTTTCACCAGGCTGAACCTGAACATGTATAGACATGAACAAGAAAGATTCTGATTCTCTTTGCAGGAATGCTGATAATGTTTATCGAGCACAAATATATCTGACAGCAGCTATCAGGAATTAAAGCTTTTGGCCAGTGCTAGAGATTTTTGAGTTAACAAAACCTGTGTGTGGTCTTCTTCAAAGGACTAACCATCTAAAACCTATTGTATTTTACAACAGTTTATAGTATGGCTGAAAGCTGTATGTTAGCTTTATTGTAAAAGGGTCTTACATTGTCAAATCATTAAGACACATTGTATTTATTTATTTTTTTATTTATTTTTTTTTTTTTACTAATCAACTAGTCTTCCAGAACAACAATTTTCAGTGTATAAGCTGTCAGGTCAGAATTAATGAGGTTTTTGTATCAACAAGCACAAAAGAAGTCATGTGACCAACAACTACAAAACACTGGTCTGAAGCATTAGACAGATGTAAAATAGTTGACAAGTTGGTGCAAATCCTTTGATAATATACTATAAACTATACATGGATAGTCACATGTACAAACACAATAAAAGGGTGTAACATTGTGTTGTACAAGTTACAAAAATGTTTAGAAGCATTTAAAGCATTTAAGCATTGCAGGTCTCTTTCTAAAACTATAAAGCCTCTTTAAAGCTGTTTAAATTGTGTTAGAGCGCTGAGTGCTTTGAGGTCAGTAACAAGGCCCGTAAAATCTCTTTCAGGATAAACCTATATAGTCCGAATAGTAAAAGAGTATCCAAGAGTACCCAAACAACTTCACTTGTAAAATGGAAGAGAATTAACTTCAATGTTAATTAAAAATGTTGTAAAGTAGTTGCTCGGTTGTATGTACATACGTGAAAGAATAGAGTTAGTGGCATATTTCATGATAAGTCCATCCGTCCGTCCGTCCGTCCGTCCATCCATCCATCCATCCATCCATTTTCCAAACCTGTTGTCCTATAGGGAGCGTGACATAATAAGTCCTAAAACTTAAATATTACATTAACTGTTTTATTTTCTGTTTTCTGTGAGATTTATAATTTTGTGATTTGTGATTAGATTTGTGTGACTTTGTAATTTTGTAATAACTGTTTGTGTAACAAAATGTGTGTGTGTTTGTGTGTGTGTGTGTGTGTGTGCGTTTTTGTGACATATCAGGACACAAATGTGTATAATGACATGGGTATGACATAGCTATTACAAAAAGAGGTGACTTATGAGGACATTACCCCATGTCCCCACTTTTCAAAAGGCTTATAAATCATACAGAATGAGTTTTTGTGAGAAAGTAAAAGTGTGCACAGTTTCCTGTGATGGTTAGGTTTAGGGGTAGGGGTAGTGTAGGGGGATAGAAAATACAGTTTGTACAGTATAAAAACCATTACGCCTATGGAATGTCCCCATAATTCACAAAAACGAACATGTGTGTGTGTGTGTGTGTATGTATGTGTGTGTGTGTGTGGTCCTGGTAAACCCTATGGGGACCAAATGTCAGGTATCACCTACATTTTTACCTACAAATCCTTTTTTTGGTCCACATGAACAAAACAGCTTATAAATCAAGTGACGTTTGTTGAGTGAAAAAAAAGACATTTGAGGGTGATGAATGCTGTTTGAATGCTGTTTGAATGCTGTTTTTTTTTTCTTCTTCTTCTTCAAATTTTCTTCTCATCAAGCCTTAGAAAATGTCCAAATTATGTTATTTCTTGGGAGTCCAAATTTAATTAACATTATTATTAGATTATTTTTTTTTTAATAGGGAGAAATCTGGGTTGCATAAATGAGGGTATAGTTGCCAGCAGTATTAGGGACACATCAAAATATTTCATTTTTGCATTTAATAAATATAATAATAATAATAACAATACATTATTGTTATTATACAATATAATTAACAACAACATAATACATTAACAACAACATAATACATTATTGTTGTTGTTAAGTAAAAATAAGGTATTCATGTGTTATGTTTATGGTTCATTTTATGTTATGCAACAGTTAGAATTTCTCAAAAAAAAAAAAGGGTTAGGGTTGTTTTTAGTAGTTCATGGAAGGTGTCTATAGTGGGAAAGTGAAGGCGGGGTCTACGGTTCAGTGAACGGCAGCACTGATCAACAGCATTACTTCACATCACAACTCATGAGCAGCAAGATTTGACGACATACAGTCCTGGATGTACTTTAAGTATCCATTTTCTTTTGTTATTTTTTTTTTCTTTTGACATCTCAAAACTTTATACAGTTTTGTCTTGAATATATAATTGAGAATTAGGATAAAACCATGTGCTTTAGGCTACTATAGAGTGCAGCACTGTGGCATTATGGCAGAGCAAATGCTGCTGTACTTTTACTTCCAAGAGATGAAGATACAGTCATTTGGATAGATACTATATTGAAGGAAAGCGGGAAGTCATCAGAAACAACAAACAAACATGGAGACATTTACAATTCAAGATATGCTCATCAATTCCACTGATATTTATAAAATATTGTGTGGATTGGGAATCGGGAATTTGTCGGAGTGCAAAAATGACAGTGACAGCACGTTCGAACCAAAAGGTAAAAAATAAACTTTATTAGCCCTATATACATATTATTTACATTTATTCATAGTTTACTTTTATTATTTTTTATATCTTTCCTTTGCATCAGCGCATAGCTCAGGCTTTTAGTGCTGGAAAATTTGTGAACGAGCCAAGACAAGCTTCGTCTTGCAGCTACAACTTTGCCTATGAGTAAATGTTCAAAAGATACATCATTTGCTTGTTAAATCTTGTCAAATTTGATATCCTCATCTCTTTTGTTTGTTTGTCAGATATGAACCAGACTGTTCGGATCGTGCTGTATGTGTTCATCTTCCTCCTGAGCTTCATAGGGAACAGCCTCATCATCACCGTTCTGATGCGGAACCGGCGGATGCGGACGGTCACGAATCTGTTCCTGCTGTCTCTGGCCGTCAGTGATCTGATGTTGTGTGTGTTCTGCATGCCCTTCACACTCATCCCCAACCTCATGAAGGACTTCATCTTCGGCAGCGGCATGTGTAAAGTGGCCACGTACTTCATGGGTGAGTCATCTTGATATTTGTTGTCCACACTTAACTTTTTGCAGCTTCTTTAATCAGATTAATAGCTTAAAAGCTAAAGTTTTAGCTTTAACATTAGCTTTAATAGAATATCTCAAGTAGTTTGTTATCTGAAGTGAATATTGTCCATACCTCCCCTTACAAAATCTGCAATGATGACAGCAGTTTCTGCCAAAACACCCGTTAAAATAGTCCAACTTTGAATTAATATGAGATCTTTCTCAAATAGTAGGCTATAATGTTTTTTCAGAATATTTTTTGTTTGTTATTATGATGCCAGTGGTGCCTAATACCAAATTATAATGGTTTTATTGAAGTAATAATTGTAGTGCTTGTGAGTTCTACAGATTTGGTCTGTAACTTTTTTTTTTCTTTCAAAATATGATGATCCTGTTATTATTCTCTTTGTATAAGTTGATTCAGATGACAGCAGATCGTTTAACATACACGGACTTCATCTTGAATCAAACTACATAGAAATTAGATTCAATTTTCTTTCCTAAAAACTAAAACTATTTGAAGGCTACGTACATGCTGTTGTAATGTAGCCTGTATAGTTAAATTTGCTATGGTACAAATATTGAACTGTGAAATTTGTGAACTTTTTGTTGTGACAGTAGTAACTGTGTTATTCTGTGAGTATATATCAGTATCATGATGAAACACTTCTGTGTGAGAAAGTCTAGATGATGTTCTCTGATCTGACAAGCATCTTTGTGCCTTAAAAAAAAGAAATCTGATAACTTTATACACGAGAGAGGCAGACTATAAATGGTCACCTTACAAAATGTTCCAGCTGCTTTTTTCTTGCATTTGGTTAGTAAAAAAGGCTGATTTAGATTCATTATTATTCATTAAGGGGCTAAAATCACAGACCACGAACACAATGAAGCTTGCACTAATAGTACTAAAATGCATTTTATTATATTGTAAAGCTCAATTGTAATGGCAAGATTTTTTCCAAGGTACATCCATTTTGAATTCATATTTATGAGTTGTTGAATTTTGTGTAACAATTCTGAAAACTATTTATAGCCAGTTCCATATCCACTCTTCCAGATGTTGCAAATGTGCCATGTAAACAATTTATTAATGAGACAATGCCACTGTCTCTGTATTTGATGCATCAGCATGTTTTATGTGTTTGTTTTGTGCTATTCTGTAATACTTGTTCATGATAAAGCTGACTTAATTTACATGCTCTGTTGTTATTACCGCGTTGGTTTGTTACCATTGCTGTCTAATTAACTGCTGTCTTACTAGTAGTAAAGGGAGCAGTGTTAAGCCATTAAGTTTATTAACAGTTCATGCCTTTGTTATCAGGACTTAGAGTTAGTTTGTTATGAAGTTTTCCTGTCTGTTTTCACTTTTGTGTTTACTGTTGTTTATAGAAGCGCATATATATATATATATATATCAGACATTCTGAGAATCAGTGCTTTAACAAGCCCAGATTTATTTCTGTATGTGCAATTGACTTCTGTTTGTCCAAACACAGGTATTTCGGTGAGTGTATCCACATTTAACCTTGTGGCCATCTCTCTGGAGCGGTACAGTGCTATCTGCAACCCCTTTAAGTCCCGTACCTGGCAGACGAAGTCCCACGCTGCAAAAGTCATCACAGCCACTTGGGTCGTGTCTTTTCTGCTCATGCTGCCTTATCCGATAGGCAGCACCCTGGTGCCTTTCATGCGCAGTAACAATAGCACAGGCAACATGTGCCGCTTGGTTTGGTCCAGTGATGTCATGCAGCCCTGGTAAGATTTATTAGGACTGTGTGTGTGGTTTTTCTTTTTTCTTTTTGAGGATAAGGTGTTAAATGGGGACCAAAAATAAAAAATAATGTCATCATCTATCGTCATGTTGTTCCTAACCTGTATGCTGTTATGTTTTTGGCAGCAGTTATTTACACTAAGTGTAAAAAAAAAAATTATGTTATTTATACTGTGTGTAAATAGTGGTAGATACTGTTTACACTAAGTATAAGTGCAAATAGGGATTGATGATATTCACACAAAGTGTAAATAGAAGAAATATACAGTACTGTTTGTTCTAAAGGTAAAACATCTGAGTATTGGTGGGCGGAGTAAGTGAAAATTGCCTTTGCTAACAGAATGATTTGCACTCAGTGTAAATAGACACTATCTTGTCTGTCGAATACAAAAGAAGACATTTTAAAAAACCTTTATGTTTATGGGTTTATACTGACCATGTATGTTAACCCTTACAAAAAAGTATACTTCAATTTCATTTTATTAAGTACAATTAAGTAAAGTTCAAGTATATTTTTAAGTATACTTAATGTAGCAAGTAATATCAATGTACAAGTGGTATACTTGTAAGTGTACTGTTTAAGTATTACTTGAAACTAAATTGGCCCACTTTTTAGAGTATAAAAGTATACGTTTAGGTATACTTTAAATGTGATTAGTAAATTTTGTGTACACAACTACGTTTTTACACTATTTTAGTAGTTTTATACTGCAAGTATGCTTTTATGTTTTGTTTAAATGAACCTAACATCCTACTTATAGTTTACTATTTATATATTATATTTGCACTTTATATACTCCTATTAAGGTATACATTTTTATTCTTGAAATATACTTTTAACTGTTCTTTATTTTAACTCTTTCCCCGTCAGAGTTTTCTTTTTATTTTTATTTTTTTATCACAAGCATTTTTGATCATTTTCACAAAACTTTCATGGCCCCCAGAATATTTTGTTGTATGAATATCTGAACATGCAATATATTAAAAGAAATAACAGAGGTGGTTGTCAACCCATGTCTGACTTTGCAACTGACTTCTTTCTCTCTCTCTCTGTCTTTCTTTTTTAAGGTATGTTTTCCTGTTGCTGATACTCTTTCTCGTGCCTGGGATCATAATGATGACAGCTTATGGCCTCACCTCACTCGAACTCTACAGGGGAATCAAATTTGAAATGGCTAATAGGAAGTCAACCAGAGGTATGGGAAAGAAAAAAAAACTTTCTGACCTTAATATTTAAAATGTGGAATTATTGTATAAAAGCCTTTTAAATTGAGCTGTTTAATCATAAAGTCAATTTGTAGGACAACCCAGAGGGCTAATGTGCACTTCAAGTGGAGTCGGAAACATCGTAATTACGAGTTCTGAGCACATGAATGACCAAGTGAAGTTGTATTTACAAGTGGGAAACTTGAAATTCTAGATGATTCTGAGTTATGACGTTGGAAGGGGCATGTTGTTGTGACCATTGCGGAAACTCTAAAATGAAACAAAAACATTTAGTGGTGCTAACATATATACGTAAGTGATAGAAATTATTCTCATCCATTTGAATTCACATGTAGTTCTTTGGGTTTATTGTTCACAATATAATTATTTTGTTTTGTTTAGGCTACATGCATGTTATGTTTCTGACCTGAACGTGTCAAATGTTAAGGTGCATTCTAGGCAGCATAATTCCCCATGGGTTACCTCAAATTTTTTTTTAATTCATAATTAAAATAAATAAATTAAATGAAAATAAAGAATAAAAACCTGTGATTAACACTTTGAAAGACACATTTTATTCTGCAACATAATCGTCATTACCGTAATTACACGTGACGTTCTACTTAAAGCTGTTCACATCCTCTGAATTTTGTGTTTCTATGGCAACACTGTCAATGACAAAATGAATCTGCAGAAGTCAGGTGGTACAGCGGTCAGGTGGTACAAGTTGGAGCTCTCAGAAAATTACAAGTTGCAATTACGAGTTTTACGAGGGCATGAATGCTAACTCGGAATCTTGTAATTGACCCTTCACAAAGACCCGCCCCTCTTAGTTACTGTTGCTTTGTCCGACAAGCCATGGCGCTGTCACGCCACACACAGTGAAAAATACATTGCGGAGCAAAGAGGACACTGACAACACGTTGACAGACAAGACAGAGCAGGTCACTTATGATATTAAACAAAGTCCCAGCTTTCAAACTGTGTAATTAAAAAATTTTTTTCGAACAATAAAAAACGTTTTGTGGCTCTTTAATGTGTCGTGACAGATTGCTGTACCGCCTCAGCTCAAGTGGCTCGTGAACCGATCATCTCTTCCTACTAGTTTTTTTATAGCATCAAATAAACATGAATGAGCATGAATGCGGAAAGACATAAATACACACCACTTTTAAAGTTCAAGTCCACCGAGGTTAATCTTCTAACTCTTGACTGCTTTGTCGGACAAAATGGCGGATTCGGCGTTATGATTGGTTAGATCGCTTGTCAATCAAACTCCCGGCGAAGGGTCAATTACGGTAATTCCGACATGGTGTTAGCGCACCTTTACTTTGCAACCGTTAAAAAAAGTATGTTCTTTATAGAATGAATATGGGTAGTATGAATGAAAATCGGATGTACTACATTCGCCATGTTGTCACTGTCACATGACCTACCAACATCATTTGTGTTGCTTCACTGCCATTTACATCTCCTCTCCCGTGGCTTCATGGGATAGTCTTCATAGGATAGCCATCTAGGTACTTTTTACCTACTGGTTTTGGATATACTACTCTATGGATATAGTATACTAGCATTTACTATATACTACTCTATAGTATGGAAGTAGTCTTAAACAGACATATCGTATGAGACAAAATGAGAATTACCAATATTTATCCAATAAAACTTTATTCGTTAAATGCCTTTTTTGTAAAATGGGTTGTTATGAATAATGTGCAAAATAATTATTTTATAATTGTTGAATATTTATTTACCTTGATTAGCCCTACCTACTGTGTTCTCCTTTTTGGCTGACATTTTTTGTCTGGATATATTCAAACATTCATTATTCCTTTATTTTAGCATGTTGAATAAGCAGAGGGCAACGGCTTTGTGACCAACCTGAAAGTTCTGTGCGACTAACACTAAATGCAAACTGCAAAATGTATATGCATTAGTCAGAGATAGTGGAGAAGCTGCTTTAGGATTACATACAGAACAGCCCTATCCTAAATTACATACTCATGGTTTCATGCTCACTAGAGAAAGAATACGGCACGTCCAATCTGAAAAACGGCGATGGCGATGGCTGCTACCTCCATCCGTCCAAGAGGAAGCGTGCCGAACCCGTGACGCTCAGCAACCCAAAATCCAAACTGAGAAGGGTTTGCAGCAACAGCCCTACAGCAAACCTCATGGCCAAGAAACGGGTCATACGCATGCTGCTGGTGATCGTGGGGCTGTTCTTCCTCTGCTGGACACCGATCTTCGTTGTTAATGCCTGGCGAGCCTTCGACAGACGTTCGGCCGATCGTCTCCTCTCAGGAGCACCAATATCCTTCATCCACTTGCTGTCCTACACATCTGCCTGCGTAAATCCTATAGTCTATTGTTTTATGAACAAACGCTTCAGACAGGGCATTCTGTCAACATTCAACTGCTGTAGGGATGATTTTGATGAAGTGAGCAGGAGCAGTATCCGACGTAGCGCCAGAGAAGCTGGAGGGCTGGGAACGCTGTTTGGAGGAACCGGACAGTCTGACAGTAACACGCAAACCTCAGGAACGCTTACCAGGCTGACTGAGACCAGTATCCGTGGCTCAGCACAAGCATAATTGACACTCATCAAACTTAGAAATTTCAGTGTAAGAACCCATTTTGGATTAACAAGAAGTATATTTAGAGGAAAGTCTGAAAAATATGATTGTCAAAATCGTTCAGAGCTTGGCAGGGACGTGCACAGACATTTTGTGGGGGCAGGTGCTCAAGTTAAAAAAAGGCACCCCTCTTAACATTATTTATAAAAAGTAAAGTTACATATTACTGATCATCTTTTATTAATTACATTATTTACAACTACACACTATAGGGCTGTTATACCAATTGAATGAAATCAGTATCAACAAAATCCATCTTACAATTTATCAAAATCCATTCACACTGCAATTACAATTGGCTAAATTGTATTATGAGATTATTGTTCTAAATATAACATTTTGAATATAGAAATATGACAAGTTGGAAAATGTATGAAAAATGAAATACTATTATATATTAAACTAAAACCGACAGTTGGTGGTGGCAAGTCGTAATGATAGAATCGTTTATTCAACTGATATGTTCAAACCAGCTGATTCATTCATGAAAGAAGCAAGTCTCTATTGACTTTATGAATGGGTCATTGAATCATTGACTTACCTGATTTGTTCAAAAACAGTGAATCATTCAAGAATGAAACACTGCTGGAGACGCAACTACTCTGCTTTGTTTGGAACTATTTTTGTTGGCCCAATAGAGCAAAAACTGTCAAAATTGACAATGTTGTGTCTAAAAATAAACAATGTTTATCGAACGGTTTTATAAAAATGAATATTACATTTTGCAAATTGTGCTGATATTTGGGAAAATAGCACTCCTGCTCGTGTGATATTGCTTAACTATAATATCCTATAAACACAGAATACAAGAACTCGTACAAGGGCAATTCATATCTTGAATTTTGGGGGCATTTTTATTCATTTTGGTAGCATTTCCGACCTTACACAACTTAATTTTACGTCAACAGCAGACTAGTTTGTTTATTGTTAGGGCTATTGCCTAAGTTAGACTGGCTGTATTGAGATGTTTTAATATTGATTTAACTTCAAATTGTTGACAACAAACAGTCGAAGTTTAGAGCATGGGGCTCGCTTGGTGGCTGTGACAAGGGACGTTGGAGAGTGGGAGTCGCATTATTATTAAGAATAAGTTGTCGGCACATGCTGAGAATTGATTGAGAATGGATGCCATGGTGCAAATTTAAACATAACTAAAATATAAAATAAAAAATTGTCTTGCAAAAAGGGTACTTATCTAGTCAGAGTTCAAAAGGGCAGGTGCTTGAGCACCACTTGGGGTCTATCTGTGCACGTGCCTGGAGTTCGGCGATGTTTAGTAAAATGGCTGCTAACTGAAAAATGACTGATTGTACTGTTGATAAATGAGAGCACAAGCACATAGACAGTGGCTGCCAATAGCATCGAAATGCTGACAGAATCTAGTGCTTAATTTTGGAATGTCACAAACAGAAGCATCAAATGGAGCAAGACTTTGGCGTCCAGTCCTCATTACGGCTCTGACTTATAAATGTTGAGATTTTTATAAAATACAAGACTTTATAAATAAGTTTGTCCATTTGGCTCTCTAATTTTTTGGCTCACCTAGAAGACAAAGAGGAATTCCTTTGCTTTTCTTGGTTTTTTTACTTTTTTTGTGTGTGCGTGTTATGGTCAAAGCAATCATCCAGATGTTTTGTGAATATTCTAATAGTGCTTTTAAATACACTACCATTCAAAAGTTTAGAGTTGGGAAGATTTAAAAAAAAAGTTATTTAAAGAAGTCTCATATGCTCACTAAGGCTGCTTTTTTTGTTTGTTTGTTTCTGCATTTACAATTTAAAATAAGTGTCTATCTTAAAAATAAGTGTTTTCTGTCTTAATATATTTTAAAATGTAATTTATTACTGTGATGCAAAGCTGAATTTTCAGCATCATTACTCCAGTCTTTAGTGTCACATGATCCTTCAGAAATCATTCCTATATGCTTTGCTGCTCAAGAAACATTTCTTAATATTATCACATTAGAAAACAGTTGAGCTGCATAATACTTTTGTGGAAACCGTGATATATATTTTTTCAGAATTCTGAAAAGAAAGTAAAAAAAAAAAAAAACAGTTTTGTAAAAGTGGAAAAGTCTTTACTGATCAATTTAATGCATCCTTGCCAAATAAAATTATTAATTTCTTTTCATATATCTTACTGACCCCAAATATTTGAATGGTTGTGTATATATCGGTCATCTGAGATCAGTTTGGAGATGCTTAAGAGTGTACACTGGCCTGTATTTGATATTTTGTTCATCATATCTGCTTCAGTAATGACCACACAGATATAATTCTCTGTTTGATAAATGTATGACATACACTTACACAATCTGCATAGCAAAACCTCTTTGGATTTATTGCCAATACCACATGCAAAAATGTGTAAACTCTGTACAAAATGTACCAGCTTGTATCTGTGTCCATAGGTAGATGTGTAGCATTAACCATTTTCTTCTAGGAAAGTACACAGTCATGTCTTTATCTTGTGTGTTAGCAAAGCCGTACTGTTTGTACACTGTGACATAGAGACTGTCCTTATCATTGCATGAGACTTTTAACACCTGTTGCGCACTTCAAAAGAACCTACTCAAGGCCGCTTCTAACATCTGGGATATTTTCACATATGGTCATTGACTGTATTTGTTTATAATATTTGTATATGCCAAACTCACATTTTTAATTTGATCTCTCAATAAACAATGATGTCTTACTTTAATAGCATACTCATAAAATAATAAGCCAAGATGTTATAACACACATTTGTATGGTCCTCGATACTGACAACATACTGTATGTCTATACTCACTTACATTGACACATTAAACCTTGTAAAGTCTTAATCATCTGTCGAATGTCTGTATACCAGGAAATTTAACCACCCAAAATAATAAACATCTGCTTATTAAAGGAAACATTTAAAAACCCTGAGGAGATTCACATATGCCAGTCCACATATCATCTAATAATGAATATTTTAGGAGTGCTTTGTATGAAATGCAACCTGGGGGTCGGACCAAAATTTTCCTATTGTGAGTTTTATTTCAGTTGCGTCACTGTATTCTTGTGAAGTTGATATATTAAAAGTGACTTTTTTCATACAGTTTTCATTGTTTTATCAGACAAAATGTAGAAAGTCAATTATTTTGAAAGCCATTGACAAAACGGGATGCTCTTGTATATACTATGATATGGTTTACTTTAGCAGCATATGGTGGATGCACCTGGTTGATGGGATGAAAATTCTGTCATCATTTTCTCACCCTCATGTGGTTCAAAACCTGTATGACTTTCTTTATTCTGTGGAACATAAAGTAAGATATTGTAAAATATGTCTCAGTGTTTTTGTCTATACAGTGTTAGAATGACTTTCAAATATTGTCTTTTGGACATTAATAAATGATGACACAACTTTTATTTTTGGGTAAACTACCCTTTTAGGGAGCAAAACGCTGGCAAATATGGAAGTTCAATCCTAGACTACAAAATACCTCTGTGAGATCAAGCTTGCTTTATCTAATCTATCAGCTGGATAAAAAGTACATAACACAGAGTGACCCAATAAAAACATCTGTGTTGATCTAAATGGAAATGTTGTTGGCTGACAGTGTGGTGCTAAATATTCAAAAGCATTGACAAATTGAGAAATTCTTGGCAGTTCCAGTGCAGTACAGCAACCTAAAAATGAGGCTTAAAACTATTTAAAGATGATTTTAGTATGCTTTAGTAAGTATAAAGTTATCAGAAAGCCTGTTTGGGGTCTTTTAAAGAGGTCATGAAATCATATATAAGGTCATTGCACTATAAAAATATAAAAATTCTGTAAGTTTCAGAACTCAAAACTTCCTTATAATCCAAAAAGAGTTTTTGTTGAAACCAAGCTGCCAAAATGACTCGTTTCGGATTTTGTCTCAGTATGAGGTCATAGTGCAACGAAAGTCCACCTCTGCAGAAGAAAATCAATGCCTACATCGACATCACTGCCTCTTTAGCCCCGCCCACCGATTTGCACGTCATTTAGTAGTAAATACAAGAGACGCAATGGCCCATTTCAGGGGTTGCTAAAATTACAATTTAAAATCAGCCGGAGCTTGAAATGTATCTTCATATTTACAGATAAAGCTTCATATTACAAGTAGACTACTTTCTTTTGTAGCAGCTTTAAAAAGGAACCTCGGATTGGCTGGGACTGTGGCTGCCTCGGGCACTGGCATTGGCTGTGGTCATGACATGAATATTCTATATCCATCACATCCAATAGCTGTGACAGGAATTTTTGGGACTGTAGCATATTCTGAAGCTAAAGGAACAACTGGAGCTGCAGCAACAGGAACATTTGGGCTTCTTTTGATGACTAGCAATGGAACTGCAGCGGTTTCTAAAGTGGCCATGTAACTCTGGGAAGGTCTGGTACCATGTCAGTCGAGACAGGAAACTTGGGGACTGGGGTGACCATGACCAGGAAGTCTGGGACCAAAGCGGGTTAACTGAAAAATTACTTTTTGTTAGAGCCTCTTGGGCAACTGGGGAATGTGCTGTGAAGCTGTCCTAGTACATTCGGTCTATTTTGACCTTGAAAAGGTACGGAAAGTTTTTTTTTTTTTTTTAAATCCATCGTTTTTAGTACAAAAATGGCTTTGTAAATTTGTTAGGACTGTCAAAATGCACATTTTATTAAATTGTTACGTCTTTTGTGTTTGGGTATGTTTTAACCCGAAAGTGAACTGTGGCTTTACACATGAAATTATGTTTTTTTTTTGTTGTTAGATTTGTTTTAAATTACTGCTGTAAAACGCATTAAAAGAAAATGACAAAATAAGATGTATTAATGTGTTAGAGCAAAAGTTCATAGTCCAAACAGTCTAAATTTGAAAAAGGAAATAGGGTTTGGAAAAGAGAAAGTCCACATTTCACTTTGCTGCCACCTATTGATGAAGCATTGCAGCATGAAAAGTAAATTCAAGCTGTTTATTATCATCATCCTTTTTTCGAAAGAAAAGTAAAATGAATATATTTTGTTTCAAAATATTTCAGAGTAATATAATTGATGTTGTTTTGTTCATGCTGAGTTCATGCTGGTAATTCTCATATTATATGTCCTTATACATTTCATCTAATGATATACTATATATTCAAATAAAATTTCTCATAAAAAGTGATAAAAATATTTATTTTCTTGCATCACACAGTTTTTTGCTGTAATTCTTGAAAAAATTTAAATTTAAAAGAATTTCTCAATTTTTAATGAATATAAAGGGAGTAATGTAATTTAAAAATAAAACAGTAATAGCATGGTAAAAACATGGTAACATTTAAAACTTTTGTGCATTCACTCATTAATGAGAAGTTACTGATTAGATACAATATGGCTTTAGTTCAAACATATGTTATGACTGTTTTATAAGCTTAAGTTCCACCAAACAGACCCTGGTATGCAAAAGGTGTTTACAGTTTTAATATGGTTTCATTTCTTAACATTAGTTAATGTGTTAACTAACATGAACTAACAATGAGCAAACCATTTGTTACAGTATTTATTCTAATCTTTGTAAATGTTGGTTGATAAAAAAAAATCCTAAGATTAATAAATGCTGTAGAAGTATTGTTCATTCTTAGTTCATGTTACTAAAGTAGTTAACTAATATTAACTAATGAACCTTATTATAAAGTGTTACCTAGTTTTTTAATGCATTAGGAAGACACATCACAACTGAGTCCAAAAATATAAACAGTGCAATATAAATATATATATATATGTTTATTTATTATAAATATATAAACATTTTAAATATAAAATTTCAGTACAAGCACATAATAACTATAACATAATTCAAATATCCCTAAGCAAGTTATATTGCCAATAATAAGGCCTAAGTAGAGGGATGGTAAAGAAAACATCCCTAAACAAGTAATTTTGCCAGTAATAAGGCCTAAGAGGAAGGTTGGGATAAAAGTGATACAACTCTTTAAAACTATATTCAATATTTAAACAACCCCAGAGGTGTGTTTATGTTATTGGGGCCCCTAAGCAAATCTCCAGGAGGGGGCCCCGCGATTGCGTTCCCAGGGGAGAATTGCGTGCTTTGTGTGGTGGATAAACACGCTACTGAATATCCCTAAGTAATATCAGCCATAATAAGGCTTAAGTGAAGGGATGGAAAGGCCACCCAAGTCAGTCTGCCAGACAACAAAGCTGACTTAAGTGAGAAAACAAAAAGGTGGCCATGACAGAGATGTTTTCTGTTTTTCTGCTAATGCATTCTGATTACATGACTTATCAGGCTTAACCAACAAAAACCAGTCATGGCAATGCATATGCTCCAGAAGAAGACTGCTGGACTCACAGTAGAGTCAATGTCCTCATATGCAGTGGAACTCACAGCGGATTCAAAGCCCTCATCTGTGGTGGAATGCAGAGTCAAAGTTCTTATCCGTTGTGGGACTCGCTGCAGAGTCAATGTCGATAACAGCTGTGGGAATCACTGCAGAGTCAATGTCATTATCAGCTGTGGGACTCAGACCAGTGTCAAGGTCGATAACAAATGTGGCACTCACTGCCGAATCAAAGTCGATAACAACCGTGGGACTCACTGCAGAGTCAAGGTCGGTAACAACTGTGCAACTCGC
The DNA here is from genome assembly GCA_003731715.1 of Anabarilius grahami. Lineage (NCBI taxonomy): Eukaryota > Metazoa > Chordata > Actinopteri > Cypriniformes > Xenocyprididae > Anabarilius > Anabarilius grahami. The sequence goes on from RJVU01035178.1 coordinate 341,145, forward strand.
TGCAGAGTCAAAGTCGTTATCAGCTGTGGGACTCGCTGCAGAGTCAAAGTCGTTATCAGCTGTGGGACTCGCTGCAGAGTCAAAGTCGTTATCAACTGTGCAACTCGCTACAGAGTCAAAGTCGTTATCAGCTGTGGGACTCACTGCAGAGTCAATGTCGATAACAACTGTGGGAATCACTGCAGAGTCAAAGTCGATAACAACTGAGCAACTCGCTGCAGAGTCAAAGTCGTTATCAGCTGTGGGACTCACTGCAGAGTCAATGTCGATGACAACTGTGCAACTCACTGTAGAGTCAAAGTCATTATCAGCTGTGGGACTCACTGCAGAGTCAATGTCGATGACAACTGTGCATCTCACTGTAGAGTCAAAGTCGTTATCAGCTGTGGGACTCACTGCAGAGTCAAAGTCATTATCAGCTGTGGGACTCACTGCAGAGTCAATGTCGATGACAACTGTGCATCTCACTGTAGAGTCAAAGTCGTTATCAGCTGTGGGAATCACTGCAGAGTCAAAGTCATTATCAGCTGTGGGACTCACTGCAGAGTCAATGTCGATGACAACTGTGCATCTCACTGTAGAGTCAAAGTCGTTATCAGCTGTGGGACTCGCTGCAGAGTCAAAGTCGTTATCAGCTGTGGGAATCTCTGCAGAATCAAAGTCGATAACAACTGTGCAATTCGCTAAAGAGTCAAAGTCGTTATCAGCTGAGGGACTCGCTGCAGAGTCAAAGTCGATAACAAATTAGTTTCTTACCTTTACATACTCCCAGACACTATATGCGTCACAGCATTCTATTTGTGACGTCATGATGGCTCATGTATAAATGAAAAGAACGTTTTCAAAACATAACAAAATAGTCTAATGTGTCCTTCGGAATAATAACATCCTATATAGTAAGGCCCTGTACACTAGTGCGTTTTCGTTTTAACACGGCGTTTTAAAATGAAAACGTTCCTCGTACATACTGGCGTTTGCGTTTCAGAAAAGATCTATCCACACTACAAGACCGAAAACGGGCACTAGGCATTTGTGCAACCTTTTACAGTTTTGATTTTTGTCTTATGACCAAAAACACCAGAGTATTTTAAGTTCTTCCCGCTGTTATTAGGAAAAAATCCAAGTGAAAGCACCGGCGCCTTCACTCGACCGTGTGTGCCGAAACACTTACTTAGGAACACATATTTATTTCATACAAATTAATCTCAAAACGCAATAGCACAATGTGCTGTCAACATATAAAGAAATAGAGTGGCTCGTGTCCAATTCTCATTTCTAATATTTCTTTCTTTTTTATTGTTTGCCCACAGAATCAAATTAACATTAAGAGTATTTCTAATATTTTTTTTTTTTTGTGAAAGCCATACATGGATTGGTAAAGACCACTGGAACCAGGATCGTAACGCGCTACCACTTGCATCTTTCATCACACGAGCTGGAGCGCCGACAGTGAAAGCCATTTCTGATTTTGTTGTTGTTTAAACGTGTGTTGCTGCTTTTTACTTAAAAAAAATCTTTAAGTATTTTATCATTGGGGATAAAAATAATTCAGCATGCCCACGTAGAAGGCAGCGTTCTCGTGACAACGTTCCCTAAAAGTTCTCTAAAGGTGACGAAAATTCCGAACTTTTACAGAACATTCGGGACGTTCCTAAAACGTCCTCTTTTGGTAATGAAAGTGCTGCAGTTCAAGGTTCCTTATATGACTTTAGGGGGACGTTCTCTTTTGGTTACTTTATGGTCAAAAACGAATATTACAAAGAGGAATTTGGGACATTAACAGAACGTTCACACATGGTCCTCTGTTGGTCATTTAATAACGTTCACGATATGAGTTTTGGGGAACGTTCTATTTTGGTTATTTTATGGTCACTCACGCGAGAAAGTTACAAAGAGGACATTTGTGAAGTTGTAACACACGTGGTTTAAATACTTCCACACACGCTAGCATGAAGAAACTTAGCATATTTACTAGTTGCCATATCGACAATATATAGAGGAAAAATTGCGCCAAAATTCAGAAATATTTAGAAGATATCACTGAACATTTATTTAACAATAGCAAAAGTAAATTTCTTACTTAAGCTAATTTTTCATCTATATTTTTTGTGTTCATTTAAAATTAGACAAATCTGATATTTTATATGAAAAAAATGGTCTTTTATTGACAAAATATTTTAGTTTGTCATGTATATTTTTGTTAATTAAATCAGATAACATTTTTAGTTGTCATATGGTCATGTTACAATGTGCCCCACCTATGGGGCATGTTGTCACATTTCACTTCCCTTCTTTCGGGGTAAATAAAGAAAAAGTATACACTGTATTAATGAAACAAAGCCACATATTTGTACCAGACACGTGTGAAATTTATGTGGAACAAAATAAATTCTCTGAACCCTAAGTACATTTACACAAACTGAGAAAGTCAAAAAGCGCTAGGTTGTGCCCCGCTCTCCCCTAGTCCCCTAAACATTCCTAGAAAGTCCTGTATGTTCCCTGAAGGTCCACCAAATAACGTCCCCCAACCCTTAAAAGAACTCCACATCGTGACCGTCTCTGAACGTACTGGGAACGTTACCAGATGACAGATTAGATGTTGATGTTTTATAGAAAATAATAAAGTTTGAAGTCACCTTATGGAGGTGAGCGTTTGCTTTAGATGGGCTCTTGATTCTTGACATGTAAACATTAGTTTTTCTCTGGCTGCTTTAACTGTGTTTCCAAAACATGCTTGTTACAGCAAAAATTGGAAGAGAAATTCTGATCAGATGAATTTGGTTATTTAATGATGGCGTTTCAATCATCACGGACTGTCCTGATTCACTGATTCTCTCCAGAGTCTGTTAACAATAAGCAGTAGCAGTGTGTTTTAGACTCACACAGACATCAAGAATCAGCATATGAACCTCAACAATGGTAACAATAAACAAAAAGCTTTTTTGTGACTTTAGCAGCTTGTTTTGTGATGCCGAGTTTATCTGTTTATCTGAAAATTTTGTTACCATTGTTGAGGTTCATACGTTGAACCTGGATGTATGTGTGTGAGTCTACATGATCCTGTCCAAATAATTTCTACTATTAAAACAGAACAGGATTTTATGCAATATTATAGGACTACAATATCATGAAAGGACTACAGAATTCAGAGATCAGTGAATAAGGTCAATGATGATGACATCTTCATCAATAAGCAATCAAATTCATCTGATCAGATTTTTTTTTTTAATAGTTGTGCTTTAGAAACACAGTTATAACAATTAGAGGAAAAACTAAAGTTAAAAGGCCCAACTAAAACAAGTGCTTACCTCCATAATGGTGACTTCAAACTTTACAATTTTTAATAAAACATCAACACCTTTTTTTTATTTTTTATGAAAGAAATAAAGTCAGACTGGCTTTTTTTGTAATAAGTGAAGATGCTGAGATCTAGAGAGATCTGTTAGTGTTTAATGAACTGTTTCTATTATCTGAGTTTTGTGAGGTTACCATTGTGCTGGAGAGTAGCGCCTGTGCTTCAGTCAGCGATGAACTAGAAACACTGATGTTCTGCTGCATGTTGCATGTTGCATTTTGTAGTTGCTGATGCAGTGATACAGTAGTTACTTTAGCTCATGAATGGGCTGTTGTCAGCTAATGACTTACTACAAGTGATTTGCATTTTACAGAAAAGGTTTCATAATAATAATCCAGGTTTTTTTATTTTTTTTGTAAGGCATTAAAGAAAATTTTTAGTTTGAACAGCCACTTTTGTTAGTCGATTTAGCTTTAATTTTCAATTAAATTGGGCAGCAGGGACAACATCACATTTCCAAATAAAAAAATGGTTCCCTAAAAGTTCAGAGAACGTCCTGAATGTTCTGTAAAGGTCCGCCAAATAACGAACCCCCAACCTTTAAAAGAACTCCACATCGTGACCGTCTGTGAACGTACTGGGAACGTTACTAGGCAACATCCTTAACACCAGCGGGGACGTTCTGAGAATGTTCTGGGAACGTAAAATTTCTAGCGGGGTATAACTGGAAACTGGCTTAAGATTTTAATACAGTACCTTTTCTGCTTGTATATTATTTTAGGATATCCAAAACCTAATGAACATGTAGCGACAATAAACGACCTATATTAATATTATTATAACCTAACAGAAAAAGGGGCGTAGGCTTTCATGTGTTTGAGTGACACTTTTTTTAAACTGAAAAAAGAAGAAAAAGAAAAATGGAATAATGTTCATCATTTTTGAAGTCACTTTATTTATGAATTGCCTTTAATGTACTTTTGTATGACCAATTTCAGGGGTGGCCAAAACTACTATCTTCATATTTACAGGTAAAGCTTGATATTGCAGGTACACTACTTTCTCCAACATTTTGTTTTGATTGTCCTTCAGGGGGGGGGATCAAGCCTTTATCGGAAAAAAAGTTGCGGTCGTAAAAAAAGAATATACAATGGAAATAAATCTCACTTTTATTTCTAGATTTTTATGCCAATATTGCAGTTTTATTATTTAATGACATATGGAACTGAGCAGGTGCAATATGTACAAAATCAAACAAACAGAAATGAAACAGAACTAATTCTCCTTGTTTCACATGAGGGCACATGATCCTAACATCAGCGGCCCATTAAGAACTGAGATTGCTACCATACTGATACCTCTGAATATTATAACTAGAACAGACAAAGAAGAAAAGAGAGCAGAAAAAAAAAATGACACTGACAAACGGGAAGTGAAAGCTGAAAGGGTGGAGGACGAGCTGCACACATAAAGCCTAGCACAGAGCATCGAATTAGGCACAGCAGGATTGCTTTACATGAAAAGTGACTGTAAGCAACTAATCTAGACAAATGTGGTTTTCTCTAAGTGCAAAAGCAGCGGAAAGGGTGAATTACAAAACTAAAACTGTCCTAGAGGCATAATAACGTGACGCGATGCAGTATAACACACGCGGCCACAAAACTCTCCCGATGGTAAAACAGAAAAAGTTGTGCCCTATTTAAGCCTTTGATTACATGTTCACATCCAAAAGGCAAAGAAAGACAACATTATGACCAATTCAAGCTCTTTGTATGGAACTAGAGAACCGCTAAAGTTACCACAGTTTGTCTACAGTACATAAGCATTTATTATCATCTTTCTCTCTTCTATAACTATTGAGATATCTTTAAAAGCTGCCTCTGGTGCCATGTTTGAAAAGCAGTGCATGGAAATGTAAGTATAAGACATTTGGCATTTCACCTATACATTGATCAGAGCTCATTAAGCACAAAAAAAAAAAAAAAAAAAATT
>RJVU01035178.1:352029-380341 GCA_003731715.1 Anabarilius grahami
GCTGAGCGTCCGTGGGCGGGACATAATCGCAGCGTTTATCCAATGACCGTCTAGTTTCGAAGCGCTGAAAAAAACCGTTCAAAGCAGCCCCATTGAAGTCAATGGACGCTGGGCTTCAATAGGGAAATGCACTGTGACGCTGCGGGAATGTATGAGAAGGAAATCGAGTCAGCCGACCTGCTATATGTAACTGATTCTGAACGAACTCGTCTTTGAGATAAAATGTTAATACAATAGTACATATTTGACCATTAATTTTGTGACATTATAAGGGAAGCCGAGCTTCCCTTGCAGTCTTAAAGAAATCGTCCCTGATATATATATAAAATACAGTATCTCACAAAAGTGAGTACACCCCTCACATTTCAGCAACCATTTTATTATATGTTCTCAAGGGACAATACTATAGAAATGAAAATTGGATATTCTTTAGAGTAGACAATGTGCAGCTTGTATATCAGTACAGATTTACTGTCCTCTGAAAATAACTCAACATACAGGCATTATTGTCAAAATAACTGGCAACAAAAGTGAGTACACCCTAAGTGAACATGTCAAAACTGTGTCCTAAGTGTTAATATTTTGTGTGAGCACCATTGTTATTTAGCACTGCCTTAATCCCTCTGGGCATGGAATTCACCAAAGCTGCACAGGTTTTTGCTAGGATCCACTTCCACTTCTCCATAATGAGATCACAGAGCTGCTGGATGTTAGACACATGGCGCTTCTCCACCTTCCGCTTGAGGATGCCCCACAGGTGCTCAATAGGGTTCAGGTCTGGAGACATACTTGGCCATTCCATCACCTTTACCTTCAGCTTCCTCAGCAAGGCAGTTGTCATCTTGGCGGTGTGTTTGGGGTCATTATCATGCCGTTCAGCCCAGTTTCTGAAGGGAGGGCATCATGTTCTGCTTCAGAATGTCACAGTACATGTTGGAATGTTACACGTTGCATGTTTCCCTCAATGAAGCGCAGCTCCCCAGTACCAGCAGCACTCATGTAGCCCCAGACCATGATGCTACCACCACCATGCTTGACTGTAGGCAAGACACAATTTTCTTGTTACTCCTCACCAGGGCGTCGCCACACATGCTTGACACCATCTGAACCAAACAAGTTTATCTTAGTCTCATCAGACCACAGGACATGGTTCCAGTAATTCATGCTCTTGGACAGGTTGTCAAACTGTTTGCGGGCTTTCTTGTGAGCCAGCTTCAGAAGAGGCTTCCTTCTGGGACGACGGCCATGCAAACCGACTTGTTGCAGTGTGCGGCGTATGGTCTGACCACTGACAAGCTGACCTTCTGCTTCTGCAATCTCTAAAGCAATGCTGGCAGCACTCACGCATCTGTTTATTGAAGCCAGCTTCTGCACCTGACGCAAAGCACAAGGTCTCAACTTCTTTGGCCTGTTCCGAGTGGAACCTGTCTTGGAAAACCTCTCTTTATGACCCTGGGCACTGTGCTGTAACTCAGTTTTATGGTGTTAACAATCTTCTTATAGCCTAGACCATCTTTGTGGAGAGCAACAATTCTAATTCTCAAATCCTCAGAGAGTTCTTTGCCATGAGGTGCCATGTTGAACATCCAGTGATCAACATGAGGGAATTGTACTCAAAGCACCAAATTTTAACTGCTCTAATACAAGATCCACACATTTGTATGGTCCTGTCAAGCAGACAAAAACATGAACATGGTAAATAGGACATGTGGCTTTGCATGGTTAAACAACATACAACTGTTATCACTTAGGGTGTACTCACTTTTGTTGCCATCTATTTTGACAATAATGGCTGTATGTTAAGTTATTTTCAGAGGACAGTAAATCTATACCTAAATCTATACCTATGTGCAGAAAGGCCAACTACAGTAGGAGTTAGAGGTCTGCATTCTCGCGACTGTCCCGCAGGAACCGCGGGACCCAATAAGATTTCTTGCTGCGCGGGATTAAATTTTGAATGAAAGGAGGATTGCGGTCGGTAACTATAGGCGTGAGCGGGCGGTTTGACAATAACCCGGTCGCTCCCGAGATGCTTTGACATCAGCGCATCATGCTTTGACATCAGTGCTTGAACTTGAAGTGAACAAAACTTTCTGCTGTTGTGGCGTTCACACAGTCAGTTCCCTGTCCTGAAAAACCTGGCAAGATATGTTCTATGTCGGCTCGGGAAGAAAATCACTATATGCGGATAGCGGGTGAACACAGAGTGAATTTTAGGCGGGAGCGGGTGCGTGCGGAATAGAACCTTGCGGGAGCGGGACGAAAAAAACAGTCCCGCGCAGACCTCAAGTAGGAGTTTTGTTCCTGTAGCTATACGGGCCTTAAACACTTAGGAATCAGCCTTTATTTCATGCTCCTCTCTTCTTCTTTTTTTTATTGTATTGTAATATGTTTATATGTATTGTGCTGATGTGATTGTGTTACATACGCACCCACTGTGAAGATGAATTTCCTCTTGGAGGACAAATAAATTATCTATCTTATCTATCTATCTATCTATCTATCTATCTATCTATCTATCTATCTATCTATCTATCTATCTATCTATCTATCTATCTATCTATCTATCTACTGCTATACAAGCAGCACATCGACTACGCTAAAATATATCCAAGTTTCATTTCTATAGTATTGTCCCTTGAGAAGGTCCACTTGTGTACAAAGTGATTTTAGAAGGATACACATTTCCGACAAAATCAGACTGCATCTAACATCCGCTTTATGAACATTACTGAGCCAACGGTAGTAAAAAGATCCAATGTGGTACTCACTTGAAATTGGATGATCCTCTCTTGAGAAAGGCACAAGTACATCCTCTCCGTATCCTTCAGGTAAAAGGCACACTTATGCAGCTGGGAGACAGGGTCATCTGCATCCAGCAAAGCGGTCTGCTTGTCCACTTTACGGATGATCTGTGTGCAAAGTATCATATAAACCTTAGGACATCAACATTGTATTGCCTTCATGTATCCAAAGAGCTTTTTTTTGTAGCAGTGACTGATTATGATCCCTACATACTTTTTATATCAACTGTCTGTTAATTATATATACTGTCACCTGATAGAAACAAAACAGAGGATAATAGAGAGAAAGGATAACATGCGGAAAATCATCAGATGAAGAGACACACACAGCGAGAGTCTTACCAGTCTAGGAAGAGCCATGCCAGTCACAGAGCACACGAGTTTGACAGTTTGGCCATAGTGAATGTAGCCGTCTCGCACAGTGAACTCCTCTCCTTCCGACTCTTCATCATCCACTAAAATGTAATTAAAAAAAGACTAATCATCAGACTGTGATCAGACCTTCCATTATAGTTGTCAACACACCAATATTTCAGTATTAATGGCATGTATGTTTTTCTATTACTAACAAATAGTTACTGCAAGTAATAAAGAAAAAAGAAACGAATCAGAAATCAGAATCAGAAAGAGCTTTATTGCCAGGTATGTTGTTTACACATACTAGGAATTTGTTTTAGTGACAGAAGCTCCACAGTGCAACAGAGTGACAGCGACAAGACAAGACACATAATAAAAAGAATAAAATAATAATATACAAATTTACAAGATAGACAAAGTGCAAAAAAAAGCAAAAAACAATATATAATATAGACAATTGTATGTACAGTTATGTGTGCAAATTTGAAATATAAGTAAGTGTTTTAAGTAAATAATGTGTAATAGTGTTGTGTGTTCCATGTTTGTCAAGTGTTCATGAGATGGATTGCCTGAGGGAAGAAACTGTTCCTGTGTCTGGTCGTTCTGGTGCTCAGGGCTCTGTAGCGTCGACCAGATGGCAACAGTTCAAAGAGGGAGTGTGCTGGATGTGAGGGGTCCAGAGTGATCTTCTTTGCCCTTTTTCTCACTCTGGATAAGTACAGTTCTTGGAGAGTGGGGAGGGTTGTGCCAATGATTCGCTCAGCAGACCGGACTACCCTCTGTAGTCTTCTGAGGTCAGATTTGGTAGCTGAGCTGAACCAGACGGTAATTGAAGTGCAGAGGATGGATTCAATGATGGCAGAGTAGAACTGTTTCAGCAGCTCCTGTGGCAGGTTGAACTTCCTCAGCTGGCGAAGGAAGTACAACCTCTGCTGGGCCTTTTTCACAGTGGAGTCAATGTGAATGTCCCACTTCAGGTCCTGTGAGATGGTGGTGCCCAGGAACCTGAATGACTCCACTGCAGTCACAGTGCTGTTCATGATGGTGAGTGGGGGGAGAGCAGGGGGGTTTCTCCTGAAGTCCACGATCATCTCCACTGTCTTGAGCGTGTTGAGCTCCAGGTTGTTAAGACTGCACCAGACAGCCAGCTGTTCAACCTCCAGTCTGTAAGCAGACTCGTCTCCGTCCCGGATGAGGCCGATGACTGTGGTGTCGTCCGCAAACTTCAGGAGCTTGACAGAGGGGTCTTTAGAGGTGCAGTCGTTCGACTGATTGGTTTTATCTTTCTTTCTTTCTTTCTTTCTTTCTTTCTTTCTTTCTTTCTTTCTTTCTTTCTTGTCATTCTTGTTTGATTGACATTAATGACTTAATAGTAGGGGTGTACACAACGTACACAAACATGATGGTTTGGTACGTACCTCAGTATTAAAATCATGGTTCGGTATGGGTTCGGCACAGCAGGGGGGAGAAAACTAAAAGAAAATGTATTTTCTTTTTTTTTTTTTTTTAACAGTGGTTTATTGAACAAATTGTGTGTCTCTCTTTAAATAAATACAATTATAATTAACATTTTCTTAAGGATATATATATTTTTTTATCTCAGCTAACGCTGTAAACTATACAGCCTTTCTTGCACATTACTATAACATTATAGGTTTTAATTAACAACAGAGCCCAAACTATTAAATTCAGTTGCTATTTATTTTTAGATATAATAATCAACACTAAAATAAAATAAAAAAACAAGTAAATTGCACACGAGGCAGGATTTGCATTAACTTTAATTAATTAAACATATATTATTTAATTGATTTAGCAAATTTATTTAAACATATATTAAATAATTAAGACGTTACTAACAGGTAAAGTAAATATAATGAATATGTAAGCTAATATAGTGCATATATTTAGTGAAATGCTCCCCTCTCGAGACACTAAATGACTTGCCTGAGGTAAATGTAATGCTATGTGAGATATAATTCTCAAGCTGTTTTATTGATGTCATTCCGCAGTTGAAACACTGGTTGATCTGATTACACACAAACATATTTATGCATAGATCGTCTGTTCTTCTTCTGCGCTTTTTCATGTTGTGGCGGTTAGCAAACAGGTTTGTTTAAGACACATACAGTAATAGCAAGTAAACAAGAGCACACCCGTATAGTCAGTTTTGCTCTCAGGGTTATATAAAATTTCAGATGAACCTCCCCTTAAACATCACAAACACCAAGTGAACTGTGGATAGGTGCTTTAGATGTTGGTCAAAGTTATAATAAGGCCAAAATAAGATTAACAGTGAGTGTAATAGTTTAAAATCTGGCAAACACTTTGTACTTTGAACTACAGTACCACTCAAAAGTTTGGAGTCAGAAGGGTTTTTTTTTATTAAAGGGATAGTTCACCCTAAAATGAAAATTCTGACATAATTTACTCACCTTCAAGTTGTTCCAAATCTGTACAAGTTTCTTTCTTCTGTTAAACACATAAGACGATATTTTGAATAATGTTGGTAACCAGACCAGTTGCCATTGACTTCCATAGTATTTTTTTCCTACTATGGAAGTCAATGGCTACCGGTATTGTCTTTTGTGTTCAGCTGAAGAAAGAAACTCATACAGGTTTGGAACAACTTTTCATTTTTGTGTGAACTATTCCTTAAACGATTTGACAATCAACATTACTCTACAGAAGTGTGCATGAATGTGTGTTAGACTTACAGAGGTGGATGTAGAAGGCTCCCCACTGCTGTGAGCTGGCATGAAAGTTTCCTCCCTCTACATGCAGGTAACGTGTACTGACTGTTTGAGAGCGAAGTCGGTTAAATAACGCCACTTTCGTTCCTGATGCTATACAGACTGCACACAGGAGAAAGACACAACTCTGTCAGAACACACCACAGATACTTCAGAACATGCTGTTTGAATCAAAAGCTCCCTCGGTAACACTTTAGAATACTGTTCCGTCATTAATGAATAACTACACAGGAACAAATGAGTAACGCATTATTAACACTCTAGTAACTGCTATTAACTAATAAGAAACTCTGATTAACTAATTAGTAAGTAATAGTGTTCGAATGTGGTAACTCATCAACTAATCAATAACTACTATTTTTTTCATACCTCCCAGAGGACGACTAAGAACTGAATTCCAAAGAAAGGAATTACTAATTATGTGGATCAGTATTCTACAGTGAAAAGCATTATAACTCCCTAATATTGACTTAAGTCATTGTAAGCTTTTGAGGTTTTTGTGAAGTATTGAACAGTAATGACTCGTGTTATTACATCCTTCTGAAGGAATTGCTATCCAAAACCTTACAAAATGTATAAAAACCTAAAAAGCTTATAATGACTTCAGTCAATACTAGGGAGTTATCATGCTTTTTTACTTTAGAATACTGATCCAAATAATTAGTAATTCCTTTAGAAGGATGTAGTAACATTTGAGTCATTACTATCCAAAACCTTCCAAAGCTTACAATGACTTTCAGTCAATATTAGGGAGTTATCATTCTTTTCACTTTAGAATACTGATCCAAATAATTAATAATTCCTTCTGAAGGATTTGGTAATACTTTAGCTCCTTGGGCACTATAGCTAATAGTGAACTACCACATTCGACTAAGCAGTATTACTTACTAATTAGTTAATCAGTGTTTCTTGTTAGTTAATAGTAGTTACTAGAGTGTTAATAATGTGTTACTCATTTTTCTTCTTGTGTAGTTATTCATTAATGATAGAACAGTATTCTAAAGTGTTACCGTTCCCTCTAATATCTCATTTCCATTTAAAGTTATTATACAACAGGATGTTATTATTCATTCCAGTTATGCTTTATTGCTAAACGGTCTCAAAGGCATTGTAAGTGTTTCCTTTGAGTGTAATATGGGTGGTGAATACACTCACGGTCTGCATTTTTGAGGGACTGTTTTTTTTTTGAAGGTTTGGAGATGACCTTGATCCTCTTGCTGAGGAAGACGCCGATGTCTGCGCTGTTGCCGTAGAACATCTTCACCGACAGCATGAAGTGCTTGCGTTTGTCCGAGTCTGATATATATAATGTTTTGGCTGTGCAATAGTTCTGCAGGGAAGAAGCGAGATTTGCGTATTCATGAGAAAAATAATGGTATGCTAATTGTGTTGCTTTGGCTCTGTGTGCTCGGCTGAGTAGCTCTTGCTGTTTCATTTTGGCAGCACATCTGTGCATGAGTGCATTACCTTCCCCTCTAAGTTTAGCTGCTGCATCTCCTGATCGCTGTTGCCGATGCCGATGAAGGCGCATGGCTGAGATTCCTGTTCCGAGCAGCCGTCTCGCTCCATCTGTTCTCTCTTCTTCTTCCATCCACAGCCCATCAGATACACGCATGGGGGAGGACAGAAAAACCTAGACAAACACAAAAATTAAGAATGTTACTGTAAGATAGAAAAGTGTTTGTGGAGAACATAAACTGTTCATTACAAATATCAAAGCACGGCATATTGGGCAAGCTCGTTTATGATCAAAACTAGATTTTTGCATTTTCAGAACAAAATGTGAGTGGGGCCTGACAATGAAAAACATACTGGCATAATGTTAAGGTGGTGGTTGCCAATGCATTTCTACAGGGTTACTAGGGTGTTGACAGATGGTTGCTGGCTCAAATTTAAAGTACCCAATTTATTTATGTATGTATGTATGGATGTATGGATGGATGGATATACTTCATATATTATGGGAAGGATGGATGTATACTTCATATATTAAGTATACAGGTCCTTCTCAAAAAATTAGCATATTGTGATAAAGTTCATTATTTTCCATAATGTAATGATAAAAATTAAACTTTCATATATTTTAGATTCATTGCACACCAACTGAAATATTTCAGGTCTTTTATTGTTTTAATACTGATGATTTTGGCATACAGCTCATGAAAACCCAAAATTCCTATCTCAAAAAATTAGCATATTTCATCCGACCAATAAAAGAAAAGTGTTTTTAATACAAAAAAAGTCAACCTTCAAATAATTATGTTCAGTTATGCACTCAATACTTGGTCGGGAATCCTTTTGCAGAAATGACTGCTTCAATGCGGCGTGGCATGGAGGCAATCAGCCTGTGGCACTGCTGAGGTGTTATGGAGGCCCAGGATGCTTCGATAGCGGCCTTAAGCTCATCCAGAGTGTTGGGTCTTGCGTCTCTCAACTTTCTCTTCACAATATCCCACAGATTCTCTATGGGGTTCAGGTCAGGAGAGTTGGCAGGCCAATTGAGCACAGTAATACCATGGTCAGTAAACCATTTACCAGTGGTTTTGGCACTGTGAGCAGGTGCCAGGTCGTGCTGAAAAACGAAATCTTCATCTCCATAAAGCTTTTCAGCAGATGGAAGCATGAAGTGCTCCAAAATCTCCTGATAGCTAGCTGCATTGACCCTGCCCTTGATAAAACACAGTGGACCAACACCAGCAGCTGACATGGCACCCCAGACCATCACTGACTGTGGGAACTTGACACTGGACTTCAGGCATTTTGGCATTTCCTTCTCCCCAGTCTTCCTCCAGACTCTGGCACCTTGATTTCCGAATGACTTTGGACCACTGAGCAACAGTCCAGTGCTGCTTCTCTGTAGCCCAGGTCAGGCGCTTCTGCCGCTGTTTCTGGTTCAAAAGTGGCTTGACCTGGGGAATGCGGCACCTGTAGCCCATTTCCTGCACACGCCTGTGCACGGTGGCTCTGGATGTTTCTACTCCAGACTCAGTCCACTGCTTCCGCAGGTCCCCCAAGGTCTGGAATCGGTCCTTCTCCACAATCTTCCTCAGGGTCCGGTCACCTCTTCTCGTTGTGCAGCGTTTTTTGCCACACTTTTTCCTTCCCACAGACTTCCCACTGAGGTGCCTTGATACAGCACTCTGGGAACAGCCTATTCGTTCAGAAATTTCTTTCTGTGTCTTACCCTCTCGCTTGAGGGTGTCAATGATGGCCTTCTGGACAGCAGTCAGGTCGGCAGTCTTACCCATGATTGCGGTTTTGAGTAATGAACCAGGCTGGGAGTTTTTAAAAGCCTCAGGAATCTTTTGCAGGTGTTTAGAGTTAATTAGTTGATTCAGATGATTAGGTTAATAGCTCGTTTAGAGAACCTTTTCATGATATGCTAATTTTTTGAGATAGGAATTTTGGGTTTTCATGAGCTGTATGCCAAAATCATCAGTATTAAAACAATAAAAGACCTGAAATATTTCAGTTGGTGTGCAATGAATCTAAAATATATGAAAGTTTAATTTTTATCATTACATTATGGAAAATAATGAACTTTATCACAATATGCTAATTTTTTGAGAAGGACCTGTACATCCATCCTTCCCATAATATACTTCATATATTATGGGAAGGATGGATGTATACTTCATATATTATGGGATGGATAGATGGATGGATGGATGGATGTGAACAAACTACATTGGATGGATGGATGGATAGATGGATGGATGGAAGGATGGATGGTATACTTAATATATTATGGGAAGGATGGATGTATACTTCATATATTAAGGGAAGGATGGATGTATACTTCATATATTATGGGAAGGATGGATGTATACTTCATATATTATGGGATGGATAGATGGATGGATGGATGGATGGATGGACGGATGGATGTGAACAAAGTACATTGGATAGATGGATGGATGGATGGTATACTTAATATATTATGGGAAGGATGGATGTATACTTCATATATTATGGGATGGATGGATGTGAACAAACACTGCATTGGTTGGATTGATGGATGGATGTGAACAAACAGCATTGGATGGATGGATGGATGGATGGATGGATGGTATACTTTATATATTATGGGTGATGACAAAAAATGACGGAATGAATGAATACACACAAAAAAATACAATTAAATATTAATTATATTACATATTAAAAAAATAAATAAATAAATAAACAGATTATGCAAGAGGTACATTAATGAGAAAATATACAATTATAAACAACTGTTGAATGAATGAACGAATAAATTAATGAATAGCTATACATCACACATCAAATGTACAGTACATGACCTATCAGAATTACTTTAGATCAGCACTAGGTGGCAGCACAACATGTGTAGTGTTGGTACAGCTTTCACTTGCAGGACAAACTCAAGAAACCACCATCAGATGGTCAATCAAAAACACTGAAAACCTAAACCTAAGCAAACCTGCACAGAAGGTACATTTCAGAACTCAGACTGTACTACACCACATCCTGAGGCTGACCAGAGTCTGGGGTCTATGTCATTTTTGTTCATCTCATGTATATTGTGGACTAGATCATCAAAGGGATGTTAGAGCAAACAGATATCAATCAACATGACCTTGAATGCCGAAGCTGTACTTGACATTAAAGCAGTGATCTCTGTGGGTGACGTTATCTGCTCACCGCACATCTTGGATGCGTGTCTAGACGCAAGGCGGGGGAATGCTCATGACACAGAGCTGCAGCTATTATCTGAAAACTGGTGCAATACAAGGGGAATAACAGCGCTTCCACATCGTCAGACTGAAAGATGCTGTAGATATGAGTTAGGGGACAGACCCAACCCCAATCATGTTTCACCCATACATGACAGCCTCATTTTGGTACGGTTTAGCATTTTCTGTGTTGGTGTCTTTGAAATGAAAAAGGAAAAGACATGTCTGAACTTTCACATCCTAATAGTGAAAGACTCATGTCGGAGTCAGGACCACTAGACTTGTGAGTTTGATCTGTATCAATCTGTCATTATCAAGGCAGCAACAAAAAATGTGTTGGTTTAATTTATATAACATTTATGATGTCACATTAATGATTACCACCATGTAAAACCACAACTTTACTACATAAAGCTACAAAGACAGCTAGAGTTTGACATTTACTGATGGAAACAGTTGCACAAATGTCAAAAGGCTAGGGTGTTGGTGAACATGATTTTACCAAGTACAACATGTTGATCCTGGAACAACATTCCAATCAACTTAGATTTGAGGGACAAGTTTATAGTTTATGTCAAGTTTACACTTACAACCAGGATTAGTTGCTTCTACATCAGTGTTATTCATTTTAGAGATAAGTTATGGGTAGGGTTAGGTTTAGGGGTAGGGATATGGTTAGGACTATGTTTTGGACAAGATTGTTGTTCCAGGATCAACAAAATATGTTGATCCAGGAACATGCCTTACTTGGCAAAATCCCAGTGACCCTAGGGTGTTATGGGCAGTTGTTAGGGCATTGGTTTGCAGTTGTCAAGTAGTTGCTATGTGGTTGCTAGAGTGTTTCTAGGTTGTTGCTATGGTGTCCTAAGTGTTAGCTAGAGTGTCACTATCCAGGTCTGTGTTTCTTAAAAGTTGATCGTAGAGACCATTGATACCAATGGTTCTAAGATGTATTTAGGCTTACAATAATTTTAGCAAATGCAGCCCAGTGTATTTACGAGGGCATTACAATGTGGTTTCTAGGGTGTCCCAGGTGGTTGTCAGGGCATTGTAAAATGAAAAGAAAGTTGATAGTGTGCCGTGGGTGATGGTTAGAGCATTGTTATGCCGTTTCCAGGGTGTTTAGGGTGGTTGCTAGGGATTAATAAGTGGTTGTTTGAACATTGCTATGCAATTACTAGGGTAAATGGGGGTGGTTTCCAGGGCATTGCTATGCGGTTGCTAAGTAGTTGTTAGGGTGTTACTACTAAGGCATGTGCAAGGGCATTGCTATATAGTTGCCTGGTCAACAAGTCACATGATTTGAGCAATCATTCATGTCCGAAGCAAAAATTGTAATACTTAGTTTGGGGGGCTTCAAATCCCTTATCCTACATATGAGCAAAAGTAATAGTCACCATTAGCTGTTTTAAAAGTCAACATGGTCACAAGGACACGCAAAGAAGCAGAACTGGTGCAACAAGTCAAGTGCTTCACATTCATTTTCAATTGAAGCTAAATGATACACTTCCTACTCATAAACCATCTCTGATTACAGAACACATGTATATGATTTCATGAAGCGCATACTTTTGTTCTCATCTGGCATTCTGTTGTTCTTGACAAGTGTCCAGGTTTTGGCTGTGCTGTTCACGAATAACAGTGCTGTCTTTCTGCCAAATGAAGCCGAGCGAGCTGTAACCGCGACATCAGTTCCCCAGACACTGTGTTTCTCTACAGTTATCATCTTGTCTCTCTTTCCGCTGACCTTCTCTCCTTCACTTCCCTGTCTCATATCACCTCACCTCCTTAATCATTGCTTTTCTCTTTCCTGTCATTATTTGGTTTCTTTTATCAGCTTCTCTCTCACTCCTTTTTTCTTCTTAAATATTCTTTCCTTCTCTTGTCCTTTCACCTCTTCATCTGACATTCATTCTTCCCTAAAAACCTAATTTTCCTACCTTAAGGAAGAGATGGACAGCATAAGGGGTTTCACATGGAACGCATTTTTTTTGTGCTCAAAAACACAGATGGAGAGCTTAGGAATGGAACAGGGGTTAAAAGTGGAACTGTTTTAATGTGTCTTAAAATTGCAAAGCTCATGGCGTAAGATGCTGAAAAAAGTGAGACACATACATAACTATCAAAGATTTTGCAAATGTTCCATATTTATGCCTGCTAAAAGGTCAAAAAGCATTTTAAAATTCATCTCATGAATTCATCAAAAATCACAGTGGTCATTTACCTTTTTTCATTGCCGTATGATTTCTGTGCAACTTTAGCGTGTAGGATAAGCACAGTTTGGTCTCCTCGTTCCTTCAGGTAATTCCGCATGGCTTCTCTGTAATCACAGAAGGAAAAGAAGCACATAAGACAGTTAATTTCAGATAATATTAGTGAGTAATGGGAATTTTGAGTAATTTTGTAGCCAAGTACTCAAACACCTAAAAAAATAAAAAAATAAATTATTAAAGGTAAACTTACAAATGTGCGTTCAAATTTAATAAAATGCACAAAATCTATAATTTTCTTATTCTTCACAAATGTTACAACTTCAAAAAATCAATTTGCAAGATTTGAATAGTTTAAATAGTCAACCAGTTGGTGGAGTACTTAAGCAATTGATTACTCATCTACATCCATTTCACCAACAGACATCCACCTCTAACAAAAGTGGTATAATCAGATATGGTCCACACGTAAATATATGAACGTGAGGAAACGTCAATACGGCGGCTATAGGAATGAAAGTCCTGCCTTACAATTAAAAGAACTAATCATCTGTTTGTTTACACTAGAACACACTTGCACATTAGCTGGAACAGCACAAATGTTTTCATAACATTCATAACATCATAACATTGATGTCAGATTTTAATCTTGATTTGAAGTATGTTAATGAAATGTTATTTCAACAAACGGTTCTGTAGATTTTAGTCTTTCCCCATTCAAGTAGATGGGAGCTATAATTGCATGACAAGCTGCCCGATTATGGCTGCCAAGTAACCTGACTTGGCTTAAAGGGACTCATTATCATAGATAAAAAATAAAAAAAATCCATTACCTTTTCACTTGCCTGATTTAAGTCCAATGCCACAGTTAAAGGATTAGTTCACTTTTAAATACACTTTTCCTGATAAATTTACTCACCACCATGTCATCCAAGACGTTCATGTCTTTCTTTCGTCAGTCGAAAAGAAATGAAGGTTTTTGAGGAAAACATTCCAGGATTTTTCTCCATATAGTGCATTTCAATGGCTACCAACAGATTGAAGGTCCAAACTGCAGCTTCAAGGGCTTTAAACGATACCAGATGAGGAATAAGGGTCTTATCTTGCAAAACGATCGGTCATTTTCGAAAAAAATACAACCGTTTATGATTTATAAACAAAATATCGCCTTGAACGTACTTTCCGCTTCCACATTCTTCATAACGCTTACGCTGAATGTCCTACGCCTTCCCTATTCTACTTGCGTAACGAACGCAGCGCCAGTTTCGTTTTTTTCCGTAAGTAGAATAGGGAAGGCGTAGGACATTCAGCGTAAGCGTTATGAAGAATGCGGAAGCGGAAAGTACGTTCAAGGTGATATTTTGTTTATAAATCATAAACGGTTGTATTTTTTTCGAAAATGACCGATCGTTTTGCAAGATAAGACCCTTATTCCTCATCTGGTATCGTTTAAAGCCCTTGAAGCTGCAGTTTGGACCTTCAATCTGTTGGTAGCCATTGAAATGCACTATATGGAGAAAAATCCTGGAATGTTTTCCTCAAAAACCTTCATTTCTTTTCGACTGACGAAAGAAAGACATGAACATCTTGGATGAAATGGGGGTGAGTAAATTATCAGGAAAAGTGTATTTAAAAGTGAACTAATCCTTTAAGAGTTTTTCAAACATTTCCTTGTGTTTCAGACCTGTTTAGAACTGCTGTTGTAGATGGTTCTGGTGAAAGCATGTGTGTGTTTCTTTAAAGAGAAGGCTTTCTGAAGGCCTGTATGTGCTTCAAAACCCAAATCTCCAGAGCTTGACTAGAAACACAGGCCCAAGTTTGATTAGCCAATTCTCTGGTGAGTGCAACTATGTGTTGCTTGCAGAAAGCATACAAACACTGCGGCCAAAAACCTCAGCTTTCCAGCTGGGGGTCTTTAAAATAAAAAGAAGGAGAAGAGGGGGGTAAGAAAAAGGGCAAAAGGACAGCAATGTGTGTGTGTACAAGTCAAACGGCACAAAATCTCTTAGCTCATAATCGAAGAATTCCGATTTCGTGTCAGTGCTCCAATTACCTCAGTTAACTAACGAAAAACATCCCAGCATGTGCAAACTTAAATTAGCTTGCTAAATGTGGACACTCTGCAAGTGTGACGCATTCAAAGGAAACATAAAAAAAACAAGGTTGTTGTTTAATGCAATACATACGTTCTTTGAACAGAATCCTAAACAGAAATATTCTGCAGGAAGATGAAAAACACTGATCTGTAACAGACCGTAAGTGTTGGACAAAAAACGCACACGTACACACTCACACAAAAAAACGGCTCATTTGCACAGATGTCAGTGACACCTGACACGTCAAAATGCTCAGAGGGACACAGAGATGGGGTAATTGTGGGGGGCAGCTCACACACACACACACAAGCAGCTTCCCTTTGCCACACAAACGTCTCACACATGCTCAAGTTAGACAGGCTTTTGTTATGGAAAGCAAGGGGGCCCTGTGACATGAGGGTGGGAGGGGAAGTATGAGAGGGAAGAGAGGTGAAAGGGTTGTGCTCTGACAATAATCCTTCTCCTACAAGACGAGAGACAGGCTCGCTAAAATCGAGCACAGAGACTAACAGGAGAACTAACGTTTAAAGTAAAAGTAACTTCACACTCTGGCCTAATCAAGTTTCCAGCAGCAATTCGGTCTTCCCACATTGAGGGCAAAACGCTATGTGATGCCACACAATCAGCAGAGTTATGTCAGCAATAATTAAACTATCTGCTTTATATTAAAGGTGCATTAAAGTTTGGTGCTAATTTTAAAATGTTTCATTAAGAAATATTTTGTTTTTGTGAAGAGTCATCTGAATGATGTTCAGTCACATGAAAAAATATATTCATAATAGTTTTCTATAAAAAGTATGTGTTTTGCCATGTGGAAATGATGTGATCCACAGTGTTTTACTCTAAATGTAGAAGAGAATCTTCATGCTTATTGGCTGCTTGTAGATACGCTAGTAGCATAGTGTAGTTTGGTGATGCAAAGAGCAAAAATCTGACAATATCGACACTTATTATCGTGCTTTACCAGCGGAGACAGGGAGAGAATCAGTACCTGTACATCCGAAGAAGCAGAATCCAGAGTAGTCATGCCCAAGTTTCTTCAATTTTTTTTTTTTTTTTGGACGGTAAGGGAATATTGTGTTAGAGGGCACTCTGAAACTCAGTGAAAGTATCAGCGTAATTTACATAAAACTCAGAGACAGTCTGTCGATAGATGTCAGTGCAGCAACTAACAGCATTGTGGTATCTGTATTGAAAATACACATAGGCCCTGTTTACATCTGGTATTAAGATGCATTTTGGTCGATCGGATCACAAGTGGACGACGCTAAATCGAGGTGTAAACAGGGTCTAAAATGTTTTGTTTGTCCAATTTTGACCACTTCCAGAGGTAGTCAAAAACGCATTTGTGGTCATGTGGTCGACCACAACTTTGTCAGCTGAAGACCTAAGCTTGATATGAAGACGAAAAACCTACCAAGCACAATGTTCTCTCACCAATCCACTATTCACTGCGTTCGTCATAGTCTTGCGGCTGTCAGAGCAGAAACGAAAGCTGATGCTCTCCGTATGTTTTTCTGTCATCTCCTTTCACGTTGCTCGAGCTTATTTCGTCCATATGAAAAAACCTGTATGTTTACCTGCCCATAGACCCTCCCCTCAAAGATATCAGGACAAAAGTGGTCGAAAGTGGATAAAAGAGAAGGATTTAAATATTTTCAATATTTTGAAAAACGTGTCTAGACCTTGGGTGCATCGGAAATCGCATACTGCGTAGGTACTACATTTGAATTTGAAATTACTTCATGGGCGTTAAAAAAGTATGTTCTATATAGCATGAATACGATTAGTGTGAATGAAATTTGGATGTACTACATCCAGCATGTTGTTACTGTCATGAGACCTACTAGCGTCAGTTGCACCGCTTCACAGCCGTTCATAATGCTGCCTTCCCATGCTATCTGAAATTTCCACTTCTGAAGTCGTGATTACGAACTCTTGTCGCGTTCAAGTGCTTTGTTGTCAGAAAGAATATAGAAATCGTGGAGGACACCAGGTTTATTCTTATTTCTTTATTTGCTTATTTCTTGGGGAAATATTACAGCCAAAATTTAATGAAGATATTTAATTCTGAATAAAATGTAGCATCCCATTTGTTGACAGACATATAAACATTCACCGAAATTGGGTTTTCGGTCAAATACATGCTATTTTGGGTGTGTATGAAACATACGATATTGTTCAAATGGTTATTCATATAAGTAAATATGCACTACTTTTTCGACGAGACAAGACGATTGTAGCTGTTGTGAAAAAAATGAAAAAAGAATACCAGTCATAGCAACAATCTTTCTCCCCTCTGCCTTGTTTAAAGTTTATGGCCCGCCCAACTTGGAAACTTAAATATCAAAATTCGCCAGTAGTAAATATGACTTGAGATGGCGTTAATGTGCAATTTCTGAGTAGGAAACTTATATTTACGATAATTCCAATAGCAAGTGAAGGCAGCATGTGCAGAAGGTCATCCGGGTATAGACATACTACTCTTTTTGTGTACTATTTTTCACATAATAGTAGAGAAGTATTTGATTTCAGACGCAGCGCTTGTGTTCTTTTTTCATTCCACTAAGCTTGCGTCACACATTGGAGCAGATAGCCTTGTGGGCAGTGCTTTGACATGTAGCGCCAGTTGCGTTTGGGCAATCAGAGTTCAACCCAGCCATCTGACTATACTACCTAAATAAAGGCAAAAACGTAAAAAAAAACGTTAAAAAAACATGCAAGGCGCAGGTTAGTGGAATGAAAAAAAAAAAATAGAATCTTTCCACTTGCATATGCCATATCAATGTTTAAGCTTCTTTTTTTGTCTTTGTTGGTCAAGTCACATTTATTTATAGCGCTTCATACAGTGCAGATTGTTTCGGTATGAATGACCACAGAAAGGACTTAAAATTAAAAAAATGCAATTATTTATTTATTTATATTACTATTGATTTATGTCTATTGCTGTTGTCAGCATTTTATTAAAGCAATAATTCTGAACCAATAATATTTCACTGTAATGAGGCTCTACCCACAAAAACAGAAAACAAATCAGACAAGAGCCTGTTTCTGGTCGCAGTAATGTCAAAAAATATGAAAGAGACAGCTTATTTCTTGCTGTTTTATGATATGATGTCTGGTTAAGACATCATAGTTTTAGACTTATGTCTAAGATTACACTGTCAAATTTGTGTGCTAAACTTAACCGTCATTAAAGAACACTGAATGATCCTATCTGACAGGTTGCATACAGGTTTATCTAATACCTTGTATGTCGGTGAACGTCGTGAACCAAGTGAATACTGAACTGTGCTGAACCTCCCAGCCTCACAGGACAGACACACACACACACACACACACATACAGTGAATTCCTGCATATCTGGTGATGTCATCTTCCTCAGGCCTATGTCATCTGATATCTTTGATACTTCTAATAACCTGCTGTGTGTGTGTGTTCAGAAAAGGAAGACTCAGCGACCATCTCTGACATGGATTTGGATTGTGTACTTCGGAAATGCAAGATCGAAATCTTTACTAAATAGAGTCCTCCCCTATCCCTGGATAAAATGTACCCATTTCCCCAAATTCAAGCGATTTCCCTCAACAGTACAAAGACAATCATGTGCAGAGCACATGAAATCAGCTGCACATCTGATTCGTGATTACAGGCAGCAAAGCAAGGACATTCAGAGACTTTCAACATTTCTTTCCAATGCTCAAATGCTTTTACATCAACAGGGTTCAGCTTTGATATACGGCAACCTGACAATTCACAAAAACACCAGCAGTGTTTACAAAGCATCTCAGAAGAGAGTTTATTGATGGCCCTCGCCATTCACAGGGATGCTGGGAAAACCATAACACATCTTTAGTTCGCATTGTAATCAAAGATCTAACTGTATAGCTCTCAGCTAAAATACGTTGTCATTTGTTTCTTGAAAGTCGGGTCAACATGGTCAGTTAGTTGGCAAACTGCTGACTAGTGAGGTTGACCGGTAAGACTGTATAAATTTTTTGTCTTTAATATTTTTTTATGTGACAATGCTTTACAAGAGGCTAACTTAGAGAGGGTTTTAACATGCCAATATTGTACCAGTAACTTCTAAAGATGGTAAAACTCTTTAAATTCATCCTCTTTTTACATACACCACCTCAGCACTAATTTTATGACAAATTCACCATTACCATTCATCAATATTATTGTTTTTACTGTATTTTTTTGATAAAATACATGCAGCCTTGGGGAGCAAAATTCTTTCAAAATTCTTTCATCTCGAAGAAATACGTCTGATCAGTGTCTGGTGGATGCTGAACAAGCCCAAATATATAAAGCTTTCTAAAATGACTAGTTGTTCTGACAACCTACTGACTAGACAGTTTTGAAAATCTGCAGTTGTGTGTATGGTTCAAAAATTTATAGATCATAGATCACTTAGGATCCAAAATGTACACCGCCCGAATACTAAAGTGGAAAACATATGAGAGAAGTTGAGGTTTATTTCATTGGCCAACATCTTATGGTTATTCGTGCCATGGTTTATTGCACCTTGCAGTGCTGGTAAAATAAGGTCATCAATAACATGCAATTCCATACCAGCGGTCCTAAAGATCAATCAGAGTTTTCCTATACACACACACGCACGCAAAGGTCTTGCATGCGAAGTCAAGCCACTGGGCCATGTGACGTCATACTTAAGAGAAAAACCACAGACCTTCAGCTCTGCTGACATCTCCCTCGCGGAAAACACACACACAGATACTTAAATAAAACAGTAGAAATCGATAGAGAAATTTAAATTCAAATAGAACTGAAAGACAAATTCAGATCTATATATGCACCCTACTGTAAGAGAAGAAAACCTTACTTGAAAAGTATGAAATCTAACATTTAGAGACAGAGGAACAGAAAAATGTAACAACAAGCATACACACCATTACACAGATACACATACGCACAAAGCCAGACACACACTGAGGGAAGAAGTGGATAAGCCTTTGTGAGTCATCAGTTTTTAGCAACAGTATGACAAATATGGGCACTTCAACAGGAAGAGCTTCTGACACGCACACAAACACTGAACACGCAACAGAAACCCCACAACACACGCAATAATCTACATACACATTTGAATACGCTTTAAAACCACAGGACAAGAAAGACAAAACGCCACATAAGATACACGAAAAGATGAAACTGTCAGACAGACCAATGATATACAATGGGAAAACCACAATGAGAAGTGGGCTACATAAGTCACGAACCATATTTTCAGTGATCTTTCTCTATTTGTGTCATAGATATGGAATTAAATAATTCAACTGTATCTAAAATAATGGCTTTAAAGCTCACGTTACTCACCATTTAAAATAAATAAAAAATAGTAAAAGATTTTTTTGTAAGATGTGCCAGCCTAATAGGGCTGAGCTAACAAGACTATAATATATATTAAGACTATATAATATATATTTTGATATTCGTGAAATTGCTCTGAAATAGCTTAAAAGAGCATTTTAACCAACAATTTTAAAGCAATACACAGTACATATTTAGTTTAAATAATAATTAAATACTACAGTAATATTTCCAGTTCCAAACTGGTTTTCACTACATGAACAAGGAAGAACGTGGTAATGCGCCAATATGGCGACTAATATAAATTTATGTACACCGATCAGGCATAACATTATGACCACTGACAGGTGAAGTGAATAACACTGATTATCTCTTCATCACGGCACCTGTTAGTGTGTGGGATATATTAGGCAGCAAGTGAACATTTTGTCCTCAAAGTTGATGTATTAGAAGCAGGAAAAATGGGCAAGAGTAAGGATTTGAGCGAGTTTGACAAGGGCCAAATTGTGATGGCTACACGACTGGGTCAGAGCATCTCCAAAACTGCAGCTCTTGTGGGGTGTTCTCGGTCTGCAGTGGTCAGTATCTATCAAAAGTGGCCCAAGGAAGGAACAGAGGTGAACCGGCGACAGTGTCATGGGCGGCCAAGGCTCACTGATGCATGTGGGGAGTGAAGACTGGCAAGTGTGGTCTGATCTAACAGACGAGCTACTGTAGCTCAAATTGTTCAAGAAGTTAATGCTGGTTCTGATAGAAAGATGTCAGAATTCACAGTGCATCACAGTTTGTTGCGTATGGGGCTCATCATAGCTGCAGACCAGTCAGGGTGCCCATGCTGACCCCTGTCGACCGCCGAAAGTGCCAACAGTGGGCACGTGAACATCAGAACTGGACCACGGAGCAATGGAAGAAGGTGGCCTGGTCTGATGAATCACGTTTTCTTTTACATCACGTGGATGGTCGGGTGCGTGTGCGTCACTTACCTGGGGAACACATGGCACCAGGAAGCACTATGGGAAAAAGGCAAGCCGGCGGAGGCAGTGTGATGCTTTGGGCAATGTTCTGCTGAGAAACCTTGGGTCCTGCAATCCATGTGGATATTACTTTGACACGTACCACCTACCTAAGCATTGTTGCAGACCATGTACACCCTTTCATAGAAGCAGTATTCCCTGGTGGCTGTGACCTCTTTCGGCAGGATAATGTGCCCGCCGCAAAGCAAAAATGGTTCAGGAATGGTTTGAGGAGCACAACAATGAGTTTGAGGTGTTAATTCGGCCTCCACATTCCCCAGATCTCAATCCAATCGAGCATCTGTGGGATGTGCTGAACAAACAAGTCCGATCCATGGAGGCCCCACCTCACAACTTACAGGACTTAAAGGATCTGCTGCTAAGATCTTGGTGCCAGATACCACAGCACACCTTCAGGGGTCTAGTGGAGTCCATGCCTCGACGGGTCAGGGCTGTTTTGGCAGCAAAAGGGGGACCAACACAATATTAGGAAGGTGGTCATAATGTTATACCTGATCGGTATATATATATATATTGGTGGAAATAAACCAAAATTTCCAATGCCATCTGCATCAGGTATTGGTACTGAGACGGTTGAGAAACTGACCTGCTACCTGAAAAACGATGCACAAGTGTACCTGGACAAAAGCTGTTTTAAACGCAAAGGGTGGTCACACCAAATATTGATTTGATTTGGTTAATAGAAGTTAATTGATAAATAAAATCTATTTATGACAGTATTTTTGAAAGCATCCTCACTTTACAGCATTTTTACACAATTGCCTAAAACTTCTCACAGTACTGTAGCTTTGCAGGTCGGTTTCTTCAAGCATCTTGGAGACATGGCCACAGTTCTTCTGGATTTAGACTGTCTCAGTTTCATCTGTTTCTTCATGTAATCACAGACAGATTCGATGATGGTGAGATCAGATCTCCATGTGGAGCGCCGGCTGTTCTCAGACTCCTTGTGCATTCAAAAATCTCACTGGGATTATTACAATTAATGGCAAAATTAATGTTTGGAAATGTAGGTATTCTTTCTTAAAGCTCCAACAGGTCATGATACAAAGATTTTTGTGGTTTTATGTTCCATATCTATTTACTTTGTGGCCATCTACAAAACCCTTCAAAAGTTTGGGGTTAAGATTTGTTATGATTTTAAAAGTCTCATGCCCACCAAGGCTGTATTTATTTGATCAAAATACAGTTAAAACAGTAATATTGTGAAATATTATTACAATTTAAAATAGCTGTTTTCCATTTTAATATATTTTAAAAACATAATTTATTCCTCTGATGGCAAAGCTTCAGTGTCACATGATCCTTCAGAATTAATTCTAATATGCTGATTTGGTGTTAAGAAACATTTCTTATTATAAACCATGTGAAAACAGTTGTGCTGCTTAATATTGTTGTGGAAACCATGATACACTTTTTTCAGGATTTCGTTAATGTCACATTTGATCAATTTAACGCATTCTTGCTGAATAAAAGTAATTTCTTAAAAAAAAAAATCTGACTCCAAACATTTGAACGTTAGTGTATGTACTAGTGTAAAAGCAAACAGACAAATGTTGGAATGACACAGTTTGCTCTTCTCTTCAGATGAAAACTATTGGTGACTTATCTTGTACTCATGGACACATGAAATGTGTTTCTAATAAAATTTGCAGTCTCTACTAGTAGCAAATCATGGTTAATAGTTCACTAAAGACCATTTTTTTTTAAAACAAAACAAAAAAACACAAGAATAGTAATATATCTAAATAGACAGATAGACATTTTTTTGAAGGAGAGAAAGGAGAGAAGTATGAATGACAAAATGCTCAAGTTGGTTCATGCCTACATTTTACAGAATTAGTAATACTGCTAAAAACAGTTACTTGTGCCAAAGCTGCATGTTTGAATGTGCTCAAGACAAGAAGGAGATAGTTTGTATAATATTCTGCCAGTTAATTGAGACTGTAGAGGTTTAAAGAGGTTCATCTTCCTCCGGGCATGTCACATTATCTTTAGCAATGGGCTTCCCGACACACACACACACACTTCATCACTTTATCCCGTAGCCATCACACCATGGTGCATTTCATTAAAATAACTGATGTCCACAGAAAGCATCATCTAAATAAGTTTGACCCAAATGAATCTGACCTAATCTGCTCCTAACCTATGACTGAACAACACCTTAGTGAATCGTAAGGAGAAACAAAAAAGGCTTTATCTAATGATATTCAGATTCACAGGATAGGGCCCAGCACAGACAGGGGCCGTGAAGCGGTGGCAACATTTCTGCCAGAATGCAGTCGTGCTGTAAGTTAACCGCAGGGCGTGTGGCACGGGTTGGGCGGGCAGTGCTGAACTCTCTCCTCTCTATCATTTTCCATGTCCCACTCAAAACAAAAACCGCTGACTGGAGCTGCTTCACAGAACAGATCGTCTGAAAACGTTTCGTTCCATATTTCTCGGGTGAATTCTTGGCCTCTAATTTTGACTCTTCAAAAAAAGGATGGATGGAGGAAAAGAACAAGAAGAGACAAGAGGGTAACAAGAGAAAGAAGCTTAGAGAAAGTATAGCAAAACGATGGCGACAAATAGGGACCGTAACTATGGAAAAACTCCACAGCAGTGTCGAGAGACACTAAAACCAAACCTCAGTGGCTGTCCTGAGCCAACAGTGCTTTTATTTTCAAACCGGCCATTAAATAAACTGTAAAATGGCCAAAGATTAAATTTTATTAAATCTCAGACAAAAAGAATGCCTTATGAACAGGTTTAAGTTGTCTGTACTACCCAACATAGACCAATTAATTTCAGGGGGAATAATAGACATTTGAAATCACATTCACATTTGTGAAAGGAAAACGGATCAAATTTGCTTTATATACGGTTTCATATTTTTGTTTTCACATACAGAGTTCATTCAGAAGGAACTATTCAAAAGCCTACATTGTAAATCTCAACAGTTTCACAGTTTTGAATGTCTTTGCCAAGGATGTGCAAAGCCTAAGTTTACATGACATACCTTTTGTAAACTTAAACATAAGCATCCAAAATAACTTTCAATTTTTTGTCTAAAACACTGTTGCAACAACTATGAATACATTTTTGTCAAAAATTACTTGAACAATACAATATAATATTTTCCAAAAAAGGAACATTTAATCACTTCTACACTGTAGAAAATAAATTTACAGAAAAAAAGGCTGTGGTTTGTAGAAATTAAATAAAAACTGTAAAAAAAAATACTGTGATAATGTTTTAAGTATTAAAAGATGGATTACTGGTGCCTGAATATTTGACAAATTTTAACCATACACTCACCAGCCACTATTTTAGGTACACCTGTTCACTGCTTGTTAACGCAAATATCTAATCAGCCAATCACATGGCAGCACCTCAATGCATTAAGACATGCAGACATGATCAAGACTATATGCTGACGTTCAAACTGAGCATCAGAATGGGGAAGAAAGGTGATTTAAGTGACTCTGAACGTGGCATGGTTGTTGGTGCCAGACGGGCTGGTCTGAGTATTTCAGAAACTGCTGATCTACTAAGATTTTCATGGACAACCATATCTAGGCTTTACAGAGAATGATCCAAAAAAAGAGAATAGTGAGTGGCAGTTCTGTGGGGAAAAATGCCTTGTTGATGTCAGAGGAGAATGGACAGACTAGTTCGAGCTGATAAACATCAACAGTAACTCAAATAACCACTCGTTACAACTAAGGTCTGCAGAAGAGCATCTCTGAATCCACAACACGTCGAACCTTGAAACAGATGGGCTACAGCAGCAGAAGACCACACCGGGTGCCACTCCTGTCAACTAAGATCAGGAAAATGAGGCTACAATTTGCACAGGCTCACCAAAATTGGACAAAGAAGATTGAAAAACGTTGCCTGGTCTGATGAGTCTCAATTCTGCTGCGACATTCAGATGGTAGGGTCAGAATTTGGTATAAATAACATGATAGCATGGAAATATCCTGCCTTGTATCAGCAGTTCAGGCTGCTGGTGTGGGGGATATTTTCTTGGCACACTTTGGGCCCCTTAGTACCAATTGAGCATTGTTTAAACACCACAGCCTACCTGAGTATTGTTGCTGACCATGTCCATCAGAGTTCATTGTAAGCAAGCGGCAACCTCTGCCAGTTTCTCTTGAAGCCCATACGGAAGTGACTTAAACTGCAATTCATTGATTGGCCGCTAGGGACAGGCTCCAAAAGAGAGCAGAATCTCATTGAGCCCCATATTAAAATGCCCAACTTTACAGCAGAAAAAAACATGTTTACAGCCTGGTACAAATTGTGGTTTTGGTCTATACAGCTAATTTTGCCCTTCATGACAACTGTGAGGGGGGAGAATCTTTTTATAATTCATACGTTTAAATTATATTAAGCCTTAAACTTCTGCATAATTAAGGGCGTGGTCACTTGAGTGACAGGTGGATTGTCGCTGCTGTCTCTAGCCATTTTGTCTGCTGTCTGTGAGCCATCACGTTACCTCAGATAATTCCAGCCGCTGAATTTGGCATCTCTGCCGTGTTTGTGCTTTTTCAGAATTATTTCATACAATTATGAAATAATATGGCTTAATCTGTGAACATGTGCACACATGCGGAAGATAAACAGAACACACACTGTTGAATCGTCTTGGCATTGCTAAAAGTTTTGTTCGTCAGATTTACTACAATGACAATGGCTGGAGAATATGCCTCTCAAGACAGCACAAAATCTGACAGCACTGCTTGGATATTATAACTAAAACTGCTGCACTATTTTGAAAAATTATACTTTGGACGCGGCTCATTTGTTTGTGAGAGTTCAATGTATACGATCATATATAGTTTCACAACATAAACGCTGCTCAGATTGCATAATTTCTTGAACGATGATGGAGAGCAGATCATTCAGAAGAAATGTGATGCAAACAATGGACAATATATCAATATTTCATGGATTTAACGCTTGTGTGGACAAAAAGTGCTGTTGTTTGTTTTTCAATGGACGCTCATGGACATTTCACCCAAGTGCGATGGACTGGATTCATATCGCGATTGCTATTTCATTACAAAGGTATGAAGTCCCATTTAGATTTTGCGTGTTTTCAATTGCACACCCGACACAAATTACAATATTACTGGTGCTGGAGCATCTCTATCGTAAAAAAAAAGACACCGTAGATTGACAGTAAACCTTTAGAACTTTCAAATTGTATAACTTGTTATCTTTATTAATATTTTAGATAGTGTCTAAGATAGATAGCTCCTTGCCCTGAGCTAACATGATCACGTCACGCTAGGCGGGCGTGGTTTCAGCAACCAGGCACCTCAGTTCCAACCACATCCCGCCTCTTTGCCCATTTTCAGTTATCCGGGAGTGATGTGCAGTGACGCGCTGCCAAGATGGCAACGGATGCTTTTGGGCTTCAAAAATGCTCTTCAGAAATCTACGGGTGACGTCATGGACACTACGTCCATATCTTTTTACAGTCTATGATTGTAAGTCCATAAAACATGACCAATACTCATATATAGACAGAGCACAGGGTCATACACACTAAAACAAAACACTAAGATAACACAAAATGCTGAAATAATCCAATAAACATTAACTACTAACATAAAAAGTAACACAAAACACCCTAGAGGGTTTTTACTGATAAAAATAAAAAGCGACAAAACTTCATTTCATTTCCGGGAAATAACTAATCATTTTACTTGCAAAATACATGAATTTTACTTGCATGAAAACCATTTTATAGTAAAATTACAAATATGTGATGTTAAACCACTGTATATTGTTAGTATATTTTATTGTTAGTACTGTAATAGTTAACCAATAAAGATTTTTACAGTTTTTTCTTTAAAAATGGCAAACATTTTCATCTAGTTCATAAATTTTGCATGCACAAGTGTAGGCCATACCAGAGGGCAACAAAGAAATTCATTTTTCTCAGCTTGTTTGTTTGTTAATAGCATGTGAAGGTGATAAACGTACCTCGTCAGGCGCTGTGGTTGAGGGCGCTCCCCAAACTTCCTGTAAAGAGAGAAAAACACTTTAGCAGACATTCGACCACAATACAAACAAAAACATAATTTTTCTGCACACAAATATTTGCGAGCACACCTGTGTACTATACAGTACTACTGTAACACTTAAACACACACAGGGCCCTTTCCCATCACTCAACAAGGGGAAAACACATTCACGCACTCAAATGTGCCGCAACGGGCAAACACACACACCTGTCCGCTATTTGAGATTAGCAGGCTTGCAGCTGTTGTAGTGACCTTGTGAGAGCGCACTCACATGACCATGTGTACAAACACACACAGGTGGCCAACTAAACCACTTTCCCATTCTCATTACATCCACCGGGCTAATTATCACAGGAAAGCCGTCTAAAGACACGGTTTAGCGATACCTGCTGCCAAACACGCATCGCTTTTCCTTTGACAGGGATTTAAAGGAATGTTCTGGGTTAAACGCAAGTTAAGCTCTCGGTACAGATGCTGTTGATTATCACGGCCCTCACTTTGTGAAAACGAGCATAAATCACATTTACAGTAATGAATTATAATAGAAGTCTATGGGGCTAGGCGTTCTCTAAATGTTAAAATATACACCGTTTTGAAAGTAGTCTTGTGTGAACACAATGAATATAGCATGATAAAAATTGCTTACCAACCTTAAATCTGTAATATAATATTCAATATTTAAACTTTTACAAAACCACTAAACTCACACAATATATGATGACATCAGAAAGGACATGATTTAACTATTCGCAAAGAACTAGTTTAGAGCAAACTAAAATTTTATTTTGCACATCCTACACAAAATTGGTGTAGGATTTACTTTGAAACTATTTTCACTCAGAAATTGACAGTAAATTAAATAAATTACAAAGAAATGACAAGTAACACATTGAATTAAATATGACATTTTTAAGTAGAAAGGCTGAAAAATTGGTTTTATTTGCAACGTCAATGCTTTTTTTTTTATACGTTTTTTTATTTTTATTTTTATTAAGTGCTAAAAG
>RJVU01035178.1:380349-410683 GCA_003731715.1 Anabarilius grahami
AAAAAAAAAAAAAAAAAAAAAAAAAAAAAACACACTTCACATTTCTGCTTTTAAACCCTGGCAAATGTGTTCCTCCACAGACTTAAAGTGGTATTTTTACAAACTGACTTTCATGTTCTTTTCAAACTTATGACACTGACTCTGTCAATTAAGCTTAAATAGTTGTAAATCCATAACATTTCTTTAAACAGCAAAATGATCACAATCAGAAAAGCAATGCAGCAGTTTTAAGAAAAGCCCAATGATGGCACGGTGATGGCCTCACATTCTCTTAGACGTGATATTTCACGTCAGGCAGACGAAGGCTTGTTTCTTCTAAATGTCACAGTGAATTGTAGAGTAACAGATCATGTGGAGTACAGTAATGTGAAACATTGATTGGATGGTTTCACTTATGCTTGTGACCTCAGATGGCAAATAATGAAAACCGTTGCTTCATTTCAAAAGAACCTGAAGCCCTGTCGTGACCCCTTCTGTTTGAAGCTAAGTTACTATAGAGACCCCACAACTGTTATTACTTCAAATCTAACCGAATGACTATCGTGCCCAAGACAATACTGGCCCCGTTCCAATTAGTTACAATCCCAGAATCCAATGCGAAGAGCTTGGTGGAGATAATCCTCCAAACGAAATCAGAAAAAAATATATATATTACATGATAAAATTAATATTATAAATTATATTATTTATATATCAAATATATAATAATAATAAAAAAATGTAAAAATCTAAACCAGAGATTCCCAAAGGGGGAGTAGTGTTCACGAGGAAACTGCAGGGGGTTTGTAAGTTGATGAAAAGGCAATAAATAATTCAAATGTAAAATGAAAATAAATAAATGGGGCTGCACGATAACCACGATATAGCTTAAAGTGATTATCAAACCAAAGGTACAGTACAATTGTTATTTACAACAGTAATATATTCAAGTCTTCATTTTTATAGAGTTACAACACAACTAGGCCTATTATTATTATATTATTATTATTATTATTATTGACAGAAATGTGAACATGTGAATATCTNAGCTGGGTTTCCATTACAGATTTGCGCAAAACTTTTGCGATATTTTCTAAATGTCGATTGAAAAAAATTATTGCGAAATTACGCCGTTTCCATTAACCGATGTTATGCGACTAAAACGTAATTTTTTCCTCTCGCGATAAGTCATTCCAAAAATCATGGCAACGGATGTTAGGCATGTTATCCAAGCATTAAGATTGAAGCATTAAGTTTAGAATTCTGTATTCCCGTAATTCTTTTGTCTTTTATGAGTTTAATGAAGAACTCTCGTCTTGTGTCCAAACATACATTTCGGTTAGCAAGCTAGTCAACTAACTTAGATAGTAAGGAAGCTCACACAGGTTTGGGCCAACATGTTTCACTTTGTAAATGACAACTTGATCATATTTGGAGCAAAATGTATGTCAGTATTGTAGTTTAAATATTTGCTTGTTTGCGTCAGTTGTAGTAAAGCAAACACAGGGCCACAGGAGCTCTGCTGTGGGTTGCGCCCCTGGCGTAGTCTTTACGGTACAGATGATCCCAGGGGTCCGTGCTAAACTGACAGCAGCCTTGAGGCCAAAGCTGAGTGAAGACAGTGACTGTGGAGGGTTTAAAATAGAAGAAGAGAGAAAAATCGATGGCTGGAGCTTCCTGATCCAGCTCCACTGAACCTGAGGGAGTTACAGGAAGATCTCAAATCAAGTCACGCTGCCACTGCCACGAGACCAAAGAAGACCACCGCAGACTGAGAGAGGACACAATAACAACAGCCCAAAAGAACATATCTTTGAAAACAGCTGCATATGAC
Organism: Anabarilius grahami; assembly: GCA_003731715.1. NCBI lineage: Eukaryota > Metazoa > Chordata > Actinopteri > Cypriniformes > Xenocyprididae > Anabarilius > Anabarilius grahami. Next base: position 382,163 of record RJVU01035178.1, read on the forward strand.
TAAGTATTAAAGTACAAAATATTAAGTATGAATAAAGTATTACAAATATGAATTATATATTATGCCTATTGATATTGTAATTGCAATTCAGTTTGATTAATACATCAAAATAGTTGTTATATGGCAGCTGCACGTTATTCTTTTATGAATACATTCCTAAAGCCGGGCACACATTTAACGACTAGCTAAAACATTCTAAGACTGTGCTGAACATACAAGCGATTGTTTCCTGCGACTGAAGCCGATTTAAATACTTACACATGGAATTTGAACACTGACTGTAATCGCAGACTGAACGCGACTGGACGCGTTTGAGCGCGATCAGTCATAAGTATCAATTTACATTCATAATCGGCCTTACAATCGTTAAGTGTGTGCGTGGCTTTAAATACACTACCATTCAAAAGTTTGAAGTCAGTACGTTTTTTAAAAAGAACTTAATATGTTCAATCATCAAGGATACATTAAATTGATCAGAAGTGACAGTAAGGACATTTTTTATGTTACTAAAGTTTCTATTTCAAATAAATGCTGTTCTTTAAACTTTCTATTCAAAGAACCCTGAAAAAAAGTAGCAGTTTTGATATAATATATTAAGCACATCAGTTTTCAACATTGATAATAATAAAAAATGTTTCTTGAGCAAAAAATCAGCATGATTTCTGAAGAATGACACTGAAGAAAAAAACCTAATTTAAAACTCTAATAATATTTCACAATATTGTCGTTTTTACTACATTTTTTATCTAATAAATGCAGCCTTGGTGAACATAAGAGACTTTATTAAAAAAGAAAAAAGAAAAAAAAAAGAACTACCAATCATAAACTCTTGAACAGTAGTGTATGTGTATTTTTCATATCAGTATAAATTTAATACAGCAACTTTAGCGACCGGTGGGCACATCTAATTTCTTTTTACAGAATCTCCTACAGAATGTGTCAGGTGAATTTTAAGTAAACATGCAGAAATGGCAGCCTGAATTAAACATGACACATTATCAAGTTTTCATAAGCTCTTCCTAAAGTTGTCTACTTTTTAAAACATCTGTATTCACCCCTCAAAAAAAATAAAAAGTGGTCGAGACAACTTAAGTTGCCTGCAGGCTTAAATGAGTTAATCATGGCAGTCATAATCATAATCTCATTTAACAGCTGATTAATTGATCAGCCCTACTTTCTGGAGTTTCATGGGGGGAAAAAAAGATTTGTTTGAAATGGATCTTTGTAACATTCTGAATTGAAGCACAAGTGTCAACCTGCAAACCTTGTTACAACTTGACTGAATACCCGTTTCCTGACTCGACAATTGCTCTGTTGTAATACATAATCAGAGAAATTAGCTGTGTTATTTACTTGTAGACAAACAACAAAGCTTGTTCTCAAGTTTGGTAGAATACAAAAGGTCATGGCACTTTAATGAGTGAGGGAACATTGGGAAGAAAGGGAGGGGAAGAGAGACGAAGACGATAGAAAGGGCTGGAATTAGGGGAAGGGATGAGGCACGTGTTGGGGAGAAGAGAAAGATAAGAGAGAGACAAAAAAGCAATTAAAAGAGAAGGGGAAAAAAGAGCAAGAAATCAGGATCAGGGGCTCAGCAGAAAGAGAGAGAGAGAAAGACAGTGTGTGTGTGTTAGTAGAATAATTATAGAGCTGTAGATCAATAAGGTTCCCACAGTGAAGTGCTGATGTTTGAGAGGATAATGGATACCAGCTCACTTCAAGCACATGCTGCAGCTACCACAAACCCCACAATCAGGGGCCCATCTGGGGCCACAGCTCAGCTGGCCAACACCAGCCGCCTGCCCTGGATCTCTAGGCTCAATTAATAGGGTTTTTCCTTTTTTTTGGCCCTTTCTTCTTCCACATGCCTCACCAAAAGAAGGATATTACTATAACTATCAGAAAAATATAATTTGTTTTGTTTTAATTTGCAAGCATTGGAAGTTTAACAGACACAGCCTGGCCAAAAAACAAAACAAAACAAAAAAGTCGCTGTTTGGATTTAAATAGGCAAATGCTAAAGAGTCTATGACTGGATCATTATTGCTGTGATTATTATGTTTCTAGCATGTTATATGTTTGGCAACAGTTCTTCTAAGCCTAAATGATGGAGTTTGTAGCTTTTCATTTCTTAAACAACCATGTAGGAACACGTATCATGCCCATATTCCAGGATGACAATGTCAAGATTTATCAGACTCAAATTGTGAAAGAATGGTTGGGAGAGAGCATGAAGAATCATTTTCACACATGAATTGACCTCTGAGTCCAGACCTAAAAGACCTTTACAGAGTGCTCACCTCTTGCATTGTCAATAGAAGATCTTGACCAAGAATTGATGCTCCTCTTGATGGAAACATCATCACAACATTTATTTCCATTTGAGAAAATGATTCATCATGCTCCCTTCCAACCATTATTTCACAATTTGATCCTGATGAATCTTGGCTTTGTCATTTTGTCATACATGGTTGTTTAAGAAATTAAAAGCTACACACTCCATCAATTAGGGTTAAAAGAACTGTTCCCAAACATACAGAATAACATGCTCGAAACATAATAACTCACAGCAATGATGATCCAGTATTAGACTCTTAAGTATCTGCCTATTTAAATGCAAACAGTGACTTTTTATTTTTATTTTTTTGGCCGGGCAGTGTATAATGTAACTTCACACATAAACTCACTGAAAAACTTCAAAAACACTTTCTCTGGAAAATGGCATACTGTGCAAAGGCTTATTCACAATTTCAACAAAGCTCCTGCATGTCCACTAGCTAAACATTTTTATCTTGGTGGCATTATCTTGTTTTACATCAGCAGAAGTCACAAAACAACCTTCAAAACCAAATGTTCAACTTTGCAAAGCATAGAAATAGCTGCACATGATCAACAAGATAAATGTAAGATCACTGGAACACAGTAACAACTGGTTGGAATCTCTCTCACACCAGCCCTGAGCCATCAGGCCGCTCTTAATCTAAAGTATCACAGTATCACTTATCAAATCCTTCAAATTAATGGTGCTAATTTAGTGCAATAAATTAAACATGCATAAACTAAATACAAGTGAGGGTTTGATGCCAAGCAACTTTTATTTAGGTTTAACAAATTTTTCTACGCCACTGCATTATGCTCCGTTTACATTTTCACTTTTGTTACATAAACAAAATGTAAGGCATGCCTGAATTTTATCCATTGGGAATCGATTGGATAGTGGCTATTTTGTTCCAGAATAGAGCCAGATCAGCATGAGGGACATCGAGGCTGAAGGTCAAGCTCACCATCGTGTGTTCACCTTGATGATGTATCCCAGTGGTAATGTTTCTCAATAAATCTATCATTATTTGCTACTATTGCTGTAAACTACAGCATAAACTATAGCAGTTATAGAGCAAGATATTACATTTTAATGTAAGACTACAAAGAGCAGCTTTTTTTTTTCTTTGGAATAACTTGATGAATCTTACACAATAAGACCAACGATGCATTACGAAATGCATTTTTTTTTACATGACCTCCATTTTCATCAAGAATTATGAAATATTTTACAGTTCAAATCTGAACAGATGGTATACTAAATTCAGTTCACTCTTACTGCAGTTGCTTTGGCATGAAAGTTCAGAGGACTGCTTGTTCAATCAGACAATTCAGGTTTCGAAATACTACGAGAAAAAAAAAACTATTATGCTGAAGGAAAAACATTTACTCACTTTCACAATTTTTCCACTCCAAATGAGTAACTCGTTTTGCATATCAGCAAAGGATCGTTTCAAGTGCAGGCAAAGTTATGGGCTGACAGTGGAAGAATCAGGTATTGACAGAGCTGTAAATATGAAACACTGTGGTTAACGTGCACCTGTTATAAAAACAGTTCTCCACAAATGGCAATATCAAACAGTGCTACTTCTTTTAACTGGCATATAGCAAGGCCTACTTGATATTTTTGAGCCATTTGTGTCAGTTAATTGAAAACACAGTCAAATCATGCACTTAGTCATATAATTGAACAAAGTGTTTTTGGGTTATTTATGTCCGGTGAACTCTACAGACATCAACATTTCTTCAAGCCAGAGAGACTTTAATTGGTTACAAGATCAAACATGAAGGCTGTGAAAGTCAATCAAATCGAGATCCCACCACATGTCAAGACGCTGGAGAAAGAGATGTCATGAGAGAGTGCAGAAAAAGAGAGATGTGAAGTGCGAAGCTAGTGTGAGAGCAATAAAAAGAAAAGAAAAAAAAAAACAATTTCGACGAAAAACCACCAGCATTTCCTTGAAGTCTTCCTACAGAGAGAGGAGTTAAAACGTGAGTGCCATCAGAGGTTTGCGAGCATTATCCACTGAGCAAAAGAGTGATATCAAACAAATAAAGACAAAAAAACATCACACTTAGTTGTTTGTGAACATCCAACAATTCAAACACGCTGAAACTCTACTCGACACGCCTTCTGAGCTAATCAGAACACAAAACAATGACAGGACGCCCAGATTTTATTGTTTTGGAGCATATTTATGCTCATTTGATCCTGAGGAAAATATGAGGCTGAATGTGACTCAAGTGATGGCTATTCCATTTCACTGGCGTTATGAGGAAATGGTTTTTTTTTTTTCAGCTAGTAAAAAAAAGAGTGATTAGAAAATGAAAAAAGTGCCCAGATTACAGCTGGAGTCTTATCCTATTTACTCAGTGAGGTCATGCGGTAAGATAGTTCTCTCTCCAGCTCCACCGCTATCTGTCCGACTCGACCCGTGGCTGTTTCTTTGTGTCCGTCCTCATGGGACTGACTGACAGTTAAGAGCTACACACAGTTCAGAACCAAGACAGTAACTGAGACACAGGGTGTGCTAAGTATCAATTCAATTTATTTTCAGCTTTCAAAAGCATTCCCCTGAGAGATGATGACCATAGGCCTGTCTGAAAATAACATCACAATGAAACTCTTCGAAATTCTTCTGAATCTTATAAAAAAACATTTTATGTTTTATGTAAACGGGCTATTATAACTTTATGAACTCAAAAAAGTCCTCCTTTTACAGTCCAAATATACATTGACAACTTTAATGATACTTCTATGGTGAGTTTTTGTCCTTTTTGAGACCTGAAAGCCCCATTTTCGTGTTCCACACACACACACAAAAAAAAAAATCTATACAGGTTTGGAACATGAAGATGAGTAAATGAATGAACAGTGCATCAGATGAGAAAATTCTATCTATGAAAAGGATTGATAACAGACTGCTCTCTCCAGGTATATTTTACTCCTTAGTTTAAACAGAAGGTGTAAATGGTCATTAAGTACTAAAATATGACTGTTTATGACAGTACAATCTCTTTAAAGTTGCGACAGATTTTTTCCATATTGTGACATACACATGGCTGAATCATTCACAATAAAATCTGTAACATTTACAAAATAGAAGAATTTTCATTTTATGTCGACTTTAAAAAGCGATGTATGTGTGTTGAGGTGGTGGGGGATACAAGCAAAGCAAAAAAAAAAACTATAAAGTTTCAAGAAGAATGATGCCGTTGACATTTCCCCTTTTAAATGCCTGCAAGCGGGGCTCAATAGAGGAAAAGGAAGTGCTGTCAGAATTGTTTTTAATCTGTTTTTCTGCATGTTATCCATTTTTTGCTTCCTTCCCTCCATCCTTCCGCTCCTTTCACTCCTGTCTGTTCCATGACAGCACACAAGAAGAAGTTCCTCTATTACTCAAGGTCGACTGAATCAATGAAGTATCACACTCGCTTCTGTGCTAGTCGACTTGCGCATATGACATTTCTTCAGTCTGTGGTTTATTTTGCTTACTTTATTTGTGAGGTAAAAGTGATTTTTGTGTTAACCTACATAGATAAGCTCAAAGGTGACCTATATTTCATAACAGAGGTGTGGTCTATGTTTACAGAGTAGGCACTTTGCGTTACTTTGATGTAGAGATGTCAAAAGTCACAGTACTTCAGTACCAAGTTTTTCTAAAATAATGATAATAATAAAATAATCCGTCTATATACATGCAGCGGCATGAATGATCAAAAAATTCTATCTTTGGATGAATGGCCCTCCACCTAAATGCAAATGGCATACACAAACACAATTTTTGATCAAATCAATGCAGTCTTTGTGAGCATAAGACTTCCTTCAAAACTTAAAAAAAAAATCTCACTTACAAACTTCTTACTTTTGAATTACATATACAAATATAAATAAAACTCATGCAGTGAAGAATATGCCTATAATTAATTTGAGGTAAACTAGGATGGCTGCATGCCATTGCTCTAAATTAATCTGTTGATTTTATTCATTATGCTATTTTAAAAGGTTAAAATTGTCTGAAAACGGTTTGTTCGAAGATTCAGTTTCTCTAAACCCCTTCCTTTCCGCGAGCCTACTCTATTTTGATTGGTCAGACGGCCCAGTCTGTTGTGATTGGTCTACCGCTTACAGCGCGTGTCAGAAATGAAACGGCTGTTACTATATCTGAATTTCAGCTCCGGAGGCTTCCTCGGCTCTTGAATACACAGGGATAAGCACAGTAAAATTGACATTGGTTTTACTGTATCAATTCCACCGCGAGTCCTCACCCTTTTAGAGTGCATTTAAAGTGGATTTGCAGCGCTGAAAACAGCGTCTTCTCAACATGACAACACGAACCAGACTCTTCCAGGCCTCATCAGCTACAACTACAGTGTTTGAGGGCGGGTCAAAGGAGACATTATTCACGGGCAGCCAATGAAGGCCATAGGCTGGCATCATGCCAATTTGTTACATTGTTACACAGATATGTAACAGGAAGTGAGAAAGGAATTGCTGACAATTTGTTTCAAAATCGATTCTTTGTTTTAGGAGACAATAACTTTATTAGTCATGCACTTTGATCTTTAAAACTTTGCAGTTATATTACACACTGCATTATTTTTTTACGTTCATGAACTGAATTGTAAATTTTACAAGTAGAAAAACCCTTCTTTGACAGATTCACTGACCTCAGTGACTTAATGTATCCAAAGGTCATTAATCTCATAAAAAAAAACATGATAGGTGCTGATGAGCTAAGTGTCTTTATTAAGTAGTGCAAAAAGAAGTAATGACTCCCTGTTTTCCAAAAGGAAGTGTGAATGATGTAATGATTTCATCAGCCAGAGCAGCAGGGAGGGTATTTCTTACATCAATACAGAGTAAATCAGTCCTCAGTGGGGATTTAATTTAGACTCTGCATGCGGCCACAGATTTCACTGGAACATGATGAATGTGCTTGGAGCTAAATTTTCAGAGAAAGAAATGATGATTGACCACTAGACACTAATACAAAAGAAGACGTTGTTCATCCGATCACAACAGAACATTGTTTATTTTTTTCAAATTTAGCTACTAGATTTTAAAATAATTAGTCAATTCCCATTTTCCAAAAGCATAATCCATTAAATGTGAAAAATGTCCCATAAACCTGTGGATTGTGCTGCTTAAAGACATATTGAGAGAGAAAACTCAAAATCAAGCTATGCTTGGATACATCTCATTTAGTAGATTGTTTTTGGACTTCCCCAGACAGCCTCATGACAGCTGAGCATTTTTTCCCTTGTCTTTGAAAAACCACACGCCGCAGTGACTGAAATGGGAACTGAGATTCCTTAACCAACTGAAATCAGACGGGTGAATGTGTAATATCTGAAGCAACAAATGCACGCACACCAACACATCTATGAAAAATACACAGCGTTTTGTCCTAATAAAACACGAAGTGGTTGAAAAACAGAAAATAAATCACTTCCAATCAGATTCTGTCACAAGCAAAAGGGAAATTTATCCTTGCTCACCGCATTTTTACTGAACTGTCACGAAAAGACCAAGTGTAAATGCCCTCCCAGACATGTTCAAAATCTGATCAGGAACAGAAGATCAGTGGAGATACGTTTATGTGGCTGAGTGCAAATGAACGTGCAAACCCAATCAGATAAGAATACGATCAATCAAGACATGTGATGTTTATGCACACGTTCACAAACATTAACATGTTAGCAGAATTAACTGTGACACTTTTCACAAGAACCTGAGAAATGCTATAAAAACCAGAACTGCTAAATGTTATTTAAAAAAGCAGCTGAATTTATAGCATTTCTCAGTTTTGACATCATATATCATAATCCTTCTACTGACTGAACGTGTTGAAAACCAACAGAAATGTACAAGGAGCGACTAAAGCCAGGAACACACTATAAGATTTATAATTGTCCTTTACGACTGCTGCTTGTCAGACTGTATGAGCATGATCCCCGCTGTAAGCCGTCACACTCAGTTGTCTTTTATGTCAGACTGTACAGCAGTCAAAACGTGTTAAAAATGAATGCACGCAAGAAGACTAGACCAGAGTTTTAGGTAAAATTTGATCGCAATTGTCATTGATCGGCTGTCGGCGAACATGTCAAAATAGCGATCAAAGATTTCAGATTTTGGCCCAGGATCAGAGGAATCTTTTAGGATTCTCAAAATGTATCTCAGATGGCAAAATCATGGCCAAAATCGTACAGTGTGTACTCGGCTTAACACGCTCAAACAAGCAAACTGTATATCAGAGAACATGATGTTGAAACCACATTTCTCAAGAGCATTAACCTTTGACGACCTTTGATTTTCTCTCTTTCTTCCTCCCTCTTGTACCCTATTTTTTATGTACCCTAAATTTACTGTTTTTCATTCTAAATGATTTGAGATTTAACATCTATTTACTTTTCATTTGATCTCTCATGGACACTGGTTAAACATTATTGCACATCTGACTGTTCCTCCTATCATTTCAAAGCTTGGTAAAAGTGTAGTTTAGTATCTAACTAACTTTGAGTGAATTTTAACAAAATATTGAAATATTGAAAACTCATGCAGTGAAGAATATGCTCATAATTAAATTGAGATAAACTAGGATGGCTGCATGCCATTGCTCTAAATTAATCTGTTGATTTTTATCATTATGCTACTTTAAAAGGTTAAAATGCTTTGAAACGGTTAGTTTGAAGATTCAGTTTCTCTAAACCCCTTCCTTTCCACGAGCCTACTCTATTCTGATTGGTCAGATGGCCCAGTCTGTTGTGATTGATCTACCGCTTACAGCGCATGTCAAACGCAAAGGCCATTACCCATATCACCATTACCATAGGCTTCCTCAGCTTTTGAAGACACAGGGATAAGAACAGTAGCAATGGCATTGGTTTTACTGTATTCATTCCAGCGTGAGTCCTCACCCTTTTGGAGTGCATTCAAAGTGGATTTGCAGCACTCAAAACAGCGTCTTCTCAACATGACAACACGAACTGGTTTAGTATCTAACTAACTTTGCGTGAATTTCGACAAAATATGGTGTAAAAATAACATCTAATTTCAACAATTTTGTGTGCAGCCAATTTATATTATATAATATACATACAAATCTGTATCGTCCATCCTGTTTTCCAGATATTAGCATCAGCTACTGAAAAACCCATTTTGGTTAACCACTAAAGACAAATATTTGCCCAAAAGTTTTGAAGATCACTTTTGTGTCTGACCAATGCACTCGTGGTAGGAAAAAAAGGGAACAAACGTAAACATCTCAAAAAGATAAAGAGTACAGCATGTGACTGTGTTGACAGTACAAAAGTGTCTTGGTATCTGGCACTCATCTCCCTAACATAACAAAAAGCAACAACTGAACATCGGTATGGGTAGCTTCAGGGCCACAGGCAGTGACATCATCAAAGACAGACAGGAGAGGATTAAAAGTGCAGATACCATTTCAACGCCTATGGCGTTCTCTAACTGAGCTATCCACTGTTACCTCTGCTCTATTCACAGCGTGGACGTGCATAGTTCAGGAAAACAGAGTCCTGAAGTTATTCCAAAAGGAATGAGTCACAAGATGTGTATGCTACGGTCTTTGATTAAACGGTTGTGCAATATGTGGTACTGATAATAAAAAAATATATATATTTTCTCTGTGCACCTGAACTGGCCTCACAAACAGTGGGGGAAACACTTAACACTTAACTCTGAACCAGGGGATCTCAACTCTAGACCTCAAGATCCACTTTCCTGCAGAGAACACACCTGAACAAGCTAATCGATGTCTTCAGGATTACTAGAAAGTTACAGGAAGGTGAGTTTGATCAAGGGTGGAACTAAACTCTGCAGGAAAGTGCACCATGAGGGCCAGAGTTGAGAACCTCTGCTCTGATCTATCAATGTCATGGACCTTTTTTACAAACTGCGATTACAAATTTAAGGGCTATATGACCAAAATCTTATATCATGATATAATCATTTTTGCTTTAAATTTTATGATATAAAAATTGTTCATATAATTGAAATTTTATAATTCTTCATAAGGCTATAAAAATGTATAAAGTAATCAAATATAAAAAAATAAAAAAAACTGCATAGTCTTCACTGTACATTTATTCTTTTTAAAGTTACAAAAGTGATTTAGTCAAGAGCAGTGAGAGATTTTCTCTCTTTTGTTTGTTGATTAACATTAATGATGACAGGTACATTAGGCTGCTGTCACTTTAAGACCGAACGCACAGATCCAATATACTGATTCACGTGCGTTTTCTTTCTCAACTATTTACGTTTACTTAAGACATAAATGACTGTGTTTAATAAGATTCTTGTAAAGACAGACATTTTAACATGTAAGTATGTGTAATTAACCACTCAAGCCCAATTACGCGGCTAAAGTTTAGAGCGCAGCTACATTGGCACATGGGAGGAAGTGTTTGAGGAAACCTGTTTGAAAACAGTTTAAATTACACACTTCAGATTTAAGATTTCAATATTTCATTAGGAAGGCAATGGATCCTTTTCACATAGTGAATGTCTATAGCGGTCAACAGGAGATGACAGCAAATATCATTTTTGTATTTCCATTTGCTCCAATAGCAAAAGAAAAAAAATCTGTGATAGGGTAACTTTCCAAATGAGGGAAAAAAAATATAGAGAGACTGATTACGATGGTCAGAAGAGAGAATGATATTAAATAGGGGTGAGCGATTTACCGGTAGACACAATTAACCAGTAGAAATTTGTCTACCTGTAGATATTTTTGGACTATCGTCTCTATTACGATTGCGTTCACGTGACATTGCTGTGTTGTGCAGTCACAAAAGCTTATAATTTGCATGTGTTTTTAAACATTGCAGTTTAAAAAAAAAGTGATTTTAAACCATTGAAGCCGATAGGCAGTGAAAGAGAACTCACTCTTCGCTGCTTTAAACTCACAACATCAGTTGAGCTGCAAGTTCACAAAATGTCAGACTGCATAAACAAAAAAATTATGTGATGGAAGTTTCATCATCAGCATAATACGCATGTACTGTATGTGCAAAGACAGATTTTTCTAACCACTCGAACTCTGTACATGTGCATAGCTTGCACGTGTATTCGGCTACACACATGCGCATGCAAGACCATTGATGGCAATGATCATCAGTTGGGGGAGAGGGGAATGCTCTAAAAGTGATTCCAGCAATATCGTTTTGTGTTGTTATCCACCTTATTTTTAACATAAGAGCACTGCTGACATCGTTTAATTGAATTTTTAAGGCTTTTGGTGTCATTCGCTTCCAGTTATTTTAGCTGCACAAAAATAATCCATTATGCTGCTTAATGTTATCGTATTTTAATTTATTATCGTAATAAAAAACACATCGGTATGTATGAAAATAGTTTTAAAGTTTACTGCACTTTGTTATTCTTCTAGTTATTTACCTAATGAATCTGAAGTCTCATACATTCACAGAAAATAGCTTACTTTTGCATTAAAAAAATAAGGTGGAGATTTGTGACGTGGAATCTGCAATTCTCTATATAGTTTCTCTTTTTTTAATTCTCTTTTCTAGTTATAGTCATTGTTCTTGCCATGAATGTCCTTTCATATAGCTGGGATAGGAGGAACTATTTTAACATTTTTTAAAAATGCACACGTCGTCTTTAAGAAAATGAATTCCTCTTTTAAAAAGCTAACAAGCACTAACCACAATGATGATTCATCTTTCACATTTAATTTATCCGATGTGTGTGTGTGCGTACTGTCTATCATGAGGTCCCCGCAGGGCAGACAGATAGATTTCTGCGATCTAAACCCCGCGACTACATTTACAGCGTCTTCTTATTGAGAAATACCATCTTCCTGAAGTCTCAGCAACAATAGTCACACCACACCAGCACTACTGGACAACCTTGTGTGCCGGCAGGACCAGAGGCAAACAACCCCGTCTATAGAGCTCTGATACCCAGTACTTTCACCTTAGAACCTGGCAACACATTAAAAGTTTACACACAATCACATCTCGTTTTAATTCATTTCCACTCTTCATTTTCAATTGAACACGCACGCCACTATAATTTGATGCTGAGTGCTGAAATAAATATGACGGAGGCTGAAGCATAATGCCAGTGGTGTACCACAGCCCAAATGTGAAGCATTAGCCGAATCAGCACAGCATGTTGTGAATCATCTCCATTCAGTTTCTGCTTCGGTCCTTCCCCTATGAAGACCAGCTTTAAGCCAGTTTGAACATATGGATTAACTTTACCTTTTATAGCAGCACCAACCATTAGTTCATTCAGAATTAATATACTGTTAACAGAGTTAGCCATAAGCAAGCAGTTAGTTAACGCTCAATTGAGGTTTTGATTTCCTTTCTACCAAGTCATTACACAATACGGAGAGCTGAAAGATATTAACTTGCGGAAATCATCTGAGTCGAGTTAGCGGTTACCTCAAATTACCGAATTATGCTGACCTTTTGACAGCACCTAACAGTGAGCCGAGGGCTTTCCTAAATCTTTCAGTATGTGCTTCGTATACTAGACTACAACATTTGGCGAAACTTGTCGCAGGGAGAGGCCCGAGCTGTGCCAACACGTATCGGCCCAGGAGCCAACCATCACATCAGTGAGGATACGAGACTCTGAGCAAACATTCTCACAACCCTCCCTGTTTGCCAAGCCTCCGAGGAAATCTGGATTGCACATAAAGAAAAAGAGGGAATAACAGAAGAAATCCAAGACTAAATGAGAAAGAGACAGGAAATGATGGGAAAGATCTAAAAAAAGGGTTAATGGTGGTAAAACTGAACGACTAACCATCAGTGAGCCAAACCCGACCATATGCTTTCCTTTAGCTGCTCCATATGTACAGGAATAAAGGAACAATTTTTGGTGGGACAAGTTCATCTGATTAATGTAATTCTAGCTGGGTTAGGCTGGCTCATACTGGGCAGTGTGGCAAGTGCCATGACTGGATAATATCAGTTTGACATGTGGCTGATCCGTTTGGAGGAATCCTGAGGTCGGCTCTCAAAACAGCCCATTAATTGATGGGTCAATAGTGTCCATAATGAAGAAATGGAAAAATCTTTTAAAAATCGAAACAGTTCTTAGAAATGTACTCTTTGTATTCATGATTCGTATGGTTTTGAAACATTTATACCACTTTCAAAAACCATTTTAAAGTAATGACTAAAAATGCCATGCGAGACCATCAACTAAAATGTGATATATTTTCTTACTGTTTGAATACATGAATGGGTGTATAGATAAAAAAAAAATTAAAGTAATACATAAAACAAAATTTACATCATAAAAATGTAAATTATCTGATATTTTAAGAGAATTATTGACCTCAGTTTGGAATAATCCTGAAGTCAGCTGTGAAAATGGCTCATTAATTGATGGATCAATGACATATATGTCTACAATAAAGAAAAATAAATATCTTTTTTTTTTTTTTTTTNTTTTTTTTTTTATATATATCTTGAAGTCTAGATATTAGAAACATACTCTTTGTGTTCACGTTTTGTATTGTTTTGAAAAACTTTGTAATTTTCAAAAAACGTTTTAATTTAATCATAATGACTAAAAAATGTCATGTGGTGTAATTAAAAAGACATTTTCCTTGCAGCTTAATCATAAAAAAAAAAAAGTTTAAATATTTTCCAAAAAAGTATTTTTTACAAATATCATCAATTATTAATTCATAAATATAAAATTTTCTTGACCTTGACTCACAGTAATGAGGGTCTGAATTAAAAATATTATACCATTTTTTTTTAATGAGGCTTCTTCATTAAAATATCACAAAAAAAGTGTTTCAACCTTACATTTCTGACTTTATGCCTTAAAAAAAAATATTAATATTAATTTAGAAATCAAAATCATGCTCATAAAAGAGGGGCATTCAAGTATCTTTTTTATGTGTGTGTGTGTGAGAGAATATCTAATGCAGTTATGAATAAATTAATAGACAGAGCAAAAAAAATAAAAAATAGCATTATGTCACTGGACCATTAATTTGACATGTGGCAGATCTGTTTGGAATAATCCTGTGGTCAATCGGTAAGTCTCTGTCGTCACTCTTGTCAAAACTTTAAGATGTTACATAATCAAAGTAGCAAGTAAAGGAGATCAAGTCATACGCAGGACCCTATTTTAAGAGAAGGGTGCTATTGAGACGTGGCCCTAATGCCTGCCCTTAAACGCCCCTGCCAATAGCAAAAGGGAGGGGCATTCTGGAAGAGGGACAGGGAGGGCAGCTCTGGTTTGGTTGTTAGGTTGGGCCGAGTTGGGTCGCCTCGGGCAAGGCGCATATGGCTGAGCTCACAACGCCAGCTTTTTCTTTGACATGGGGATATTTTAATGACAGGGAAAGAGTCAAAGAAAACCTCCCTCTTTCTCATTCTGACCACTTCCAACATCAAGCAGAGCCCATAGAATATCCATATGGGACTTTCTGGAGAGTCGTTTCACAGCTGGTCGTTTGCCTAAAACAATCGTTCAAGCTCATGCACTTACACACACAAACTCCCTCATCTCTGCATGTGTACACTTTTAGTTCATCTTAGACAAACCAAAAGGGGGAAAAAAAACAACAACTTTCCCTTAAATGTCTGGAAAAAATGGTCTTGTTCAACCAGAGTCTAAACCACACAAAGGGGAAGAAAAGAAAACGACACTGACGTCTTATACAGTAGGTATTGGGTCACAATGTATTTCCACCTTGGTCGCACACTGGAGGTTCTCTGACTGGCAGTCATTTGCTGGCGTTCACATTCAGGATTTGAGCTTGTGCAAATACTGAGCTTGTTCTGCCATGTAGTGCTTGGATTCATTTTAATCCGAGTCCCACAACTAGCTGAACGAAAATGTAAGGCCTTACTCATCACTTAGTGGAAGCTTTTCAGCCAAAGAAACTTCAAGTACACTAATTGCAGGGGCCTAAAACCCCGGAACAACCTAAGGTTAAGTGTCTACCTCCAAGGAACATTTACAATGAAGCAAACTAAAGAGTTTTCTAATTCAGGGGTTACCCTAAACTGGGACTGAACCTGTGACCTTTGTATTCTCACTTGTGTTTCTTAATCATTGGGCCAACAGTTTCCCCTTTACAAACATGGAAGTGTCTAAAATAACAGTTCTTCTTGGTATAGTATTTCTAGTTTTCATTCTGACTGATGGAAAGTGGACAGGATAGTGCCTGCAAGGGAATTACAAGATTTAGGACAGGGCACATAAAATTAGAAATAGATCTGCTTGTGGCACTGAAATATTAACATGAATCTATATTCTTATAATGCGATTTTTTTTTTATAAAACAGTGTGTCCTAATAGTAAGCAAGCTATTACGTCACAATCAATAAAACTTAGTATGTGTCAAAATAAAACTACAAAAAATGGGGAAAAATAGGGCACAATGTACTGGAATTTTCCGTATTTATTTTTTACCTGTATGTTGAATTTTGAACTTCATTGTGTTATGTTTTAGGGTTAATGGAAATGTCTGTAAAATTACTGGATAATGTCCTGGTAATTTTCTGCAAGTACATTATCCGGTTTTTTTTTTTCTCCAGATTTTTTTTTAACAGTATACAGTAAGCAATACTCTACCGTCCAAAAGTTTTTTTAAAATGTTTTTGAAAGAAGTCTCTTACTCTCACCAAGGCTGCATTTATTTAATAAAAAATTCTGAAAAAACACTATATCGTGAAATATTATTACAACTAAAAATAAGCGTTTTCTATTTTAGGATATTTTAAAAATGTAATTTATTCCTGAGCTGGCATTGCTAAATTTTCAGCATCATTACTCCAGTCTTCAGTGTCACTTGATCCTTCAGAAATCATTCTAATATGCTGATTGAAAACAGTTGTGTTCCTTAATACAGGATAGATTTTTATCTATTTATTCTTTAATGAATAGAAAGTTCAAAAGAGTAGCATTTATTGGAAATATTTTGTAACATTATAAATGACTTAACTTTGTCAATTTTGATCAATTAAATGCCTCCTTGCTGAATAAAATTCACGATAATAAAATGGCAATGTGACGTCCAGCAATAAAGTCAATGTGATTATCGAAACACATAACCATACTTTTTGTTTGATGGACGAGTCCAAACTATTTTTTGTGGTAATCTGTGATTTTGCATCAGGCTCAGAAGTTTCGGGGGCTTAGGGCATCCAGTAAAGCACTAATGATGTCAGACTGTGCAGTAATATTCTGCAAGCATTTCAAATATTCAGCTCAAGATGTGACTATTGTGTAGGCTGACCAAACACAATAGTTGTTGTTTCCACAGACAGATGCGAGGAAAAATAAGACAAAAAACACTTCAAAAACCTTTCGTGACCTTAAGCTCACTTGCAGTCTGTAGCTGGGTGAGAGGTTATAAGGTCCAATAGACAGGAAGGTGGTGATGTGTTGCCTACACATGTCAGCTCTAACTCACTGTCTAGTTTCTCTATGCGTGGTTGTATCAGCAGAGGAAACACACATTCAAAACTACTCTTTGTTCCTCTTTCAGCTCTCTAACACACTCTTTCCTTCACTCAAGTCCAAATCTGACCAAAGGAGCTCCTGAAGGGGACAATCCCACCTAATGTCACGTACATCAATCCTTCATCTCTGACCTCATCAAACAAATGAAGCACTCAAGTTCATGTCCAAAAAAAGGTAGACTGACATTCTCTGACGTCTGATGTTGAATAATATTATTTTTGTTGGTAACACTTTCAACAGGAATGGCAAGCTAATTAGACAATTAAAATGCACTGCCTTAACACGAATTAGCTCACAGGTCTTTACAATGGATGGCATTCTGGCCAACTATGGCTTGTTTCTTTGCTGACAAATTAGAAGTATTTTGTTGTGGCCGACCGATATATCGGCTGATATTTGGGATTTTTTAAATATCGGCATTCCGTTTTTCTGTTTGGCCAATGTGTCGGAAGCAGGACACATTGCGATGACAAAAGAAGCCTGTCTGATGCATGTAGAAACAACAAAAACATTTTAAAATAGCACAAACAGAATGAGAGAAAGCATCCTGTGTAAACTGCATTTGTTGCATTTTTGCTTATTACTTGGTGTCACAAACAGGAAATGGCATATTTTCACTTACAGCAGATGGTCCTAATTAAGTCTAAACCACAAAACAGCATGGTGCAAAGATCATAAAATTATCCTCAAAAACTGATATGATTTAGGTTTAGGTTTACGGGCATATTAGAAAAACAATCACTTTCATTGTCAATAATAATAATTACATGTTGCCAACTTGCCAAATATCTGTGAATAACGTTGGCCACTGATATATCATACATTATTATATTAATGTTTTTGTACAGTAAAATCTGGATGTACTGAAGCATCTAAAAAAAGACAAGATTGAGTTGCTGTTAGAATATTTCTAACAACCACAAAATGTCTCAAAGCAGCTAATTAAAATAAGCATGACCGAGTGAACTTATCAGCAAAGAACTTCCTCTTGCCCATTTGACTCCTCTGTCAAACAAAGGTTGTTTCTAAAGAACTGACTCGTCATGCAAGGTCATCGAGACCTTGCAATGTCATTCCTTTGAAGTCAACTCCCAAGTGCCAGCCACTTCAAGTGTCTCTTGTCATCCTCCTCAGATCCCTGAGGAACAACGCTTAGCAGCCTAATAGATGTTCTTGTCCTGGAGAGATGCTGGCCAGGCTGTGCTCCACAAACTCTCTAAAATAGCAGTAGCATCCTTCTCACTAAAAGAAAAGGCCTGGGTAGTAGTGGAACAAAGAAATCCAAACAGAAGTTAGATGACAAGCTGATCAATTTTTTTTTTTAAATGTAGTTAGTGGAATTGGGGATCAAGATAATGTTATATGGGGAAATAAGAAGCTAAATATTAGGAATTCACACATGCAGATACCAATTTTTAGAGTACGATTAAATTGTAACAAAATGAATCTATTAAAAAAGAAATGCTGTTCTTTTGAATTTTCTACTCAATGCTGAAAAATGCATAAAGGTTTACACAAAAAAATATTAAGCATCACAACGGTTTTCAACATTGATAACAATAAGAAATTTTTCAGCACCATATCAGCAAATTAGAATGATTTCTGAAGATTGGAGAAATGGCAGCTGAAAATTCAGCTGTTATCATAGTGAATTACATTTTTAAAATATATACACAATAGAAAACATTGTACATTAACATTGTACATTAAAAAATAATAATATTTCACAATATTACTGTTTTCACTGTATTTTTTTAAAGCCTCCTTGGTGAGCATAAAAAAAAATCTTACAGACCTCAAACATTTGAACAGTATTGTATCAGTAACAGATCACTGTTTTTGAATTGTTAGGCTTTTTTATAAATACACATTTTTAAAATTAATTTACATAAAAAAACACTAGTTTATTTCACGTCACTTACTTTACTATATTCACACACTTAAAGGATTATCTAACTTTAAAATGAAAATTACCCCAAGCCCTACTCATCCTCAAGCCATCCTAGGTGTATATGACTTTCTTCTTTCTGATGAACACAATCGGAGTTATATTAATAAATATCCTGACACGTCCAAGCTTTATAATGGCAGTGAACGGGGGCAATGAGTATGAAGCTCAAGAAAGTTTATCGGCTGCATCCATCCATCATAAACATACTCCACACGGCTCCGGGGGATTAATAAGTGTAAGAAAAATATCCATATTTAACAAGTTATAAAGTAAAATATCTAGATTCCACCAGACCACCTTCCGTATTTAACTTACGAAGAAAGTGTAATGCCTCTCACAGTTTACGCTTACACTACGTCCTAAGCCTTCCATATTCAACTTACGTTTTTTTTTGTAAATTGAATACGGAAGGCAGTCTGGTGGAAGCTATAGATATTTTACTTTATAACTAATAATATTTATATTGTTCTAACACAAATGCATCGCTTTGGTAGGTCTTTACCCCTCGGAGCCGTGTGGAGTATGTTTACGATGGATGGATGCACTTTCTTGAGCTTCAAACTCATTGGTCCCGTTCACTGCCATTATAAAGCTTGGATGTGTCAAGATATTTATTAATATAACTCCAATTGTCAAATACACCTAGGATGGCTTGAGGACATGCGCTACATGCTTGAACCCCTAAAAAAAAAAAAAAATTAATCAGCCAATAAAGATCAGTGCATCTCTACTAAATAGCCCATTATTAGTCTATCAAACTGCTTTTTTTCCTTTTTAGGGGCTGTAAGTTTCAACACATTCAAGAAATCTGAAATGTATCAACAAAAAGTCACTGTCGCTGTGTTCAATTACAGGGCACACTCTTAAAAACAGCTGGACCACTAGAGAGTAAACACTGTCAATCAGTCACTCCACAGTGCTGAGGTCTTTCCCCAAGCCAAAACAAACAATTCATCAACGTGGGGCCATTTTCCTGTCATGGACAATCAGAGGTTTTTTTCTGTCAGGTTTTGTTTCTTTTTCAAACAGAGGTTCATGAGGTCCCCAGACACATTCAAGCGTACCTCACTGGTGATAAAACCTATTTTATCATTAACCCGGCTATCAACATTCCAGATTAAGCATATGTCCAGAAACATTCATAACGTCAGGGTAAATTTAGTCCGAAATCAAATACAAAACAGTCAAGGCAATCACTTCCATGTTTTCTGAATTAAACATCCTGGATGTTTGAAAAAGAAAAAAAAAAAACTGCTGACAGTGAAGAAAGCAAAGTTCCCTTGGCTATGCTGTAATCACAACCAACCGGCCAGTGCAAGAATGAGGAAATTCAAGAATAAAAGGGCACCACAAACACCGCTGCACTCTCGGGCTCTCTTTACCTCATACATTATCCATGCCAAATCAAACACAATGGGGGATTGGGATTTTTTTTACCCAGTTTTTCATCAAACCACAGCAGCAACTTTTTGGCACTGTATGATAATGCCATTTTGATCCCTAAAGACAAAACTAAGACCATTAAAAACATTCCAAGCTCACACAAGTAAATAACATTTCTTGTTCTCCTAGCAGGAGCTTGCCAATGAAATCAAGACCTTTTTGGCAAAGAGATAAGCTTCTTACAAACAATATATATCCATAAGGCAAATGACCAGTCAATCAAGAAAGAATGTTTCCAATGGTTTGAAACATTTCCAAAGTTTAATTTAGAGTGACAGCGGATCTTTTTCCACGATCATCAGACTGCACATAACAGTTACTGAATGCAACTCATGGCAAAGGACCAGAACTGATGCTGGGTGCCACGCAGACTCTGAGCCAAGCTAAATGACTTCGAAATTTGCCGTTTCATCCTCTAAGCTCCTGGTGTGACCGTTGAGGAAAGCCCCAACAGTCTTTGTCACCTCAAATGACCGCTTTTCAAACCGAGACGTATAATTTGGGGCTTTGATTATGTTCCTCTACAAATAGATGTGAAAAGAACATGTGAAATGTACATGGGTGGCTGTCATAAACAAAATTCAGACAAAAATGATGCAACAGGCAGGTTTATTACGCTAAGCTGAGAACTTCCTTATTTCCTTCCTACAAGGTCTCCACAGAGTCGGACCAACCAATCATCTAAGGTTTCGCATTTAGACCACAATAATGATGGAAGCTCTGCATTAGGTGAGAAAAACATGCGCCATCCAGCTAACAACAAGCCTCTCTTTAATGGCTTACCTTTGCTCAGTTTCAAGGCAGGAAACAAGAGCAGCAGGATGAGACAGCATGCATGCTCTCTTTTATGCTACACGCCGTCTCGTTTCTCCTCAGACAGGTCACCGAATGCCCCTCCGCTCTTCCCTACTAACCCCCTTTGCTTTCTCTGAGTGTCTTGCCTGCATAATGGGTATTAGGGAAGGAGAGACGCCCCAGGGGAACGCTTCTTTCACGCACACACGCCTACCTGTTTACCAAGGCACACACCTTTCATTGTCCCAAGCGGACAGACTTTATTGTGTCATTATACACAGCAGAAAAGGGCTACGCTCCAAGTCTACACTGCATATGCTTTAGCAAAGAAAGAATAGACAGAGAAATTGGTCTGTGTAATGTTAAATAAAATCTCCTTCCCCTGGAGCATGATACAGGCTGCATTGTGCTGGAGGTGATTCATGCTTTCATCATTCAAGGTGATGCTGGGATTGTTTTTCCTCCACACACTAGAGATCTTTCTTAAACCAAGGAATTGATAGTTTCCAATGAGCACCACAGCATATTTTCTGGCTAACCTTTCCAAAAGAGAAATAAAAAAGAATGAACGTAGGGCTGTGCGATATGGCGAATTTTTCAGTCGATATTGATAATTATCAAAATTAATTTAAAGTTTAAAGTTAAAAGTTTAAAGGCAGATTATTGCTCTTGAGTGAAAGTTGTAGAAACCAGACAGCTACTCTTTATTGTCAGAACATGACAAACGCTTGCCAAACAGGTGAACATTTCACAAATCTAAGGTAGAATTTTCAAAACATTTATAATGATAAAATATTTTTTCTACATTAAAATATGCATGAGCCAACTCAAGTAAAATGCTTTAAATTCTTTTTAAAATAAATATCTTAATAGAAAAAGTATTTTTTTAGTTTCTGCATGCTAAAGGGAGATATTGTTTCATACCATGAAAACAGGTTTGTGTTGCTTGACTTTGATAGCACTTATCGCCCGCATAGGTTGCAATATTAATAATATTACATATTAAGTCTCTTAGAAATGCATATTTGACAGTAGCAGTACATTGAGTTGGGAATGATGCAAATGTAAATTTGTTCATTAATAAAAATAGTAACATCTGTAAAAAATTGTAACAATCTAGTTTTTTTAATAGGGTAAAATTTAAATATTCTGACTGTTTTATCAGTTAGGACTCTACTTTTATTAAAACTATCCATTGGGCATAGTATCATACATTTAGATCATGATAACCACAGGTAAAACCACACATATAGCACCTCACTACCATGGTAAAATGTAACTATATGATATTTGTTATGAAAAACAGTAGTATACAAATGCACAAATGCTATAGCTTAATAACAAAAAAATACTGTAATTATACTATATCGTCTCATTTATTTAATACATGTCCACATTAATAATATAATAAAATGTGATATGAATATTCCACATTTCAGCAACAATTACCATGGTGCACAGGTGCAGTTAATATATTATTACAGTAAATCCTTGGTAAACGACGGTGATTTGTAGATTGAAAAGTCTTCTAACTGAATCATTCATGGCACAATGTTTGTCAGTGCTGTTGAAAATGTCAGCGTTGTTTCATCTGGCTTTAAACTGTTTAAATCACAGACATTTGTGTTTGCTGAATTCAAAACGCTTTCACTGGATCTCACTGTTTAGTGGTCGCATGATAGAGACCGATCAGCGAGTAAATGCATTTGCTCTCATAAGCTCACTCTGCGCTTTATTTTTTTAGATATTAATTCATAAATAGTTCGTGATATTTCTAAATTAATTTTATTTCATATTTTTAAAAATTCATTTATACAATACNTCACTGTATTGTGTAGATAATTTATCAGTCAGTAAGAGATTTTATGTTTACATACTAAATTTAACAAAATATTTTTTTCTTGAAATGGCATAAAAGTTTTTCAAAACCATATAAAACCAACATAAATACAAAGAGTACATTTCTAAGAACTTGGCACATGTTTTAAAGTAGATTTTTCCTTCCTTTTATGTATTTATTTATTTATTTGTGTGAACAATTTTAGACCCATTAGTGCAAACAAAAAATCTCTTACTGACTGATAAATTATCTACACAATACAGTGACAATTCTCATATCGAAACTAAATCCACTCCTGATTTGTAGGAGATCGGAATCAGAATCAGAAAGAACTTTATTGCCAGGTATGAGATACACTGATACGCAAGTAAACAGGGATTGAGAAGGATCATTCATGCTTCACACTGAACGAGCAACCGATTGTGTTAGCACACTAGACCCGTGGTCATTAAGCTAGCACCAGCCTCACATGAGAAGCCCAAGCTGTATCAGGTCAAACAGGGAGCACAACACAAAGACTGTGTGCAGTGAACTGTAAAAGGCCAGCCACACTCTAATCGCTGCAGCCACTGGCACGATGATGCCCTCACACATGCTAACAATCATGCCATCTCTAATTTCATTGGTGGACATCAGCTGGACAGGTGGCTAGTCAACCAGTCGTTGTCAAAACAGCGGCAGTTCAGGTCCACTGGAAAGCCCCCAAATAAACAGTCTGCCACCACCTCCGCCCCTCGCCAAAAAAGGAAGAGAAAAAAAAACCCAGCCAGGGGATGTCTGTCACCTACTTGGCTGTCTACAAAGATGACGAAAATTAACAGAGACTCGGTCTATATATGCATTTAATCAAAAAATACTTTCGTTGTATAATCGTTCTAAAGAAATGTAGTTGATGGGTGCTTTCACAAAAATAAAATATCTTAAATTCACCTAAATAAATTTGTGTTCTACATCAACATTACAGCATAACAACAACAAAAATAATATAGTGAATATTAAAAAAAAATAACAACAATGACGATAATAACTGAATGAAAATTAGACACTTTAAGATATCTCTTAACATGTCGAATTTCTCCCCCACTAGTGTCACGAAACAGAATAGCAAAGATTACTGTTTTCAAACAAGTTTCCCCAAACGCTCCCCCATCTGTCATTGGTTGATCAAACAGATTGTTTCAAAAATACACACCATTGAGCCAATATTGCTGTCTCAGACTGGACGGGAAGCTCAAACAATGTTTTGAAAGAGCCACAATGTTTACACTTTTCAGGGAAATCAACTTAACAGCTTAAGAGCCGATCCCACCAGGAAACCACCGAAAACTACATTGATAACTTTAAAGTTTTAATAATCGTTCTAATTCTATGAGAACAGGGAAGTCCACAACATAGCTATAACGACACAGGAAATCACTTTCAAATTTTTTTTTTTTTTTTTAGGAAACCAGATGAAAGATGAAAAAACATTGACAGCCGATCAGAATCTGCCTGACTTTAAAGAGGTTGTGCATTAAATTCTAATAAACAGAAAGTTGGTGTGGACAACAAAATAGTTATTGTTTTTATTGTTCTTGATGTGAACTGGTTAATACTGAGTATTACAAAAAAAAAAGAGAGAGACTTTCTACAGAGTTCACAATTGACTCCAATAAGTTGTTTTTTTAAAAGGAATCGTTCAGACTCACACTCAAAAGTTACTGAATCGGTCTGACGAAACGATTACTGAATCAGTCAGAAAACTACTGAATCAGCATCGATTCACTTATGAACAACATCTCGAAACGAAGCGACTTTTGTTTGTGAAACTTATAATTTTACGTGTCGACGCATAGTTAATATCTGCAAAAAAAATTATATTTTAAACTAAAATATATGTTAAATGTTTTTAGTAAAATATTAATGTTTTTAATAAGATATCTACTGAAGGGTTGAAGGATGTCCCCGCTACAGAAACACTGTCTGCCATAATCACACATTGTTCACCGATGCCAAAGAGTGGCACAAGCGAAACACTGCCGTGCGAGAGATACATTCGCAAAAGGGTCCTATTCCTAAACGTTTCCATGCTTCTTGTTCCAGTCGGGGAGCTTCAATGTCCTTAGTTGCACTTGCCATAAAATAATCATTCGTCTGCACCGAGTGAGCGACAGCAGAGCCAGCGGCTCTGTTTAGTAAACAACATTTCACAATCGAGCACATTTCCCTACAGACAATCAATAAAACACATCTGACCACCGACAGAGCAACAAAAGCACACATTCAGAGGGGAGGTGTTTTCCACTCCAATCCCAAACGAAACAAAGCCACTGTACTGCATTACTATAACCATAGCTACAATGTGCCTCTACACCATGTGTACTGGGGACATTCCGTTAATGGGGATTTCCTTATACAGAGATGTACAAAAAATTCCAGTTATATCTCGGGATGTTGTGTGGTTAGAGAGGCGATACAAAACGGTCTGGCTGGCTCTCCATGCAGACGCACCGCGATGGGCTCAATGCAACAACCCACAACACACGCGCACTACACTCAAAATATAAAAACACACACTTTACGTGCTCTTATAAAGAGGCTGAGCGCTAGAATTCACAGTATAAAATCAGTAAACGTCCATAATGGAAAAGAAAGCCACCATCTCTTCATTAAACCCGTTAATTTAAGAGAAAGTGTGTAAGAACAGCTGAACTCCTGCAGCAGTCCTGAATCTCAGACTTACCCTGTCACAACAGGCGCCATCTTCCACAAACTCTCACCAAAACTCCAAGACTCGCGAGATCCTCTCTCCCAGACCCTACCAGCCGCCGAGACAACAGAAGCAGACTGGAGACTGAAGGAGCGAGGGAGAGAGAGAAAGGGGGCGGGTGACGAGGACAGAGGAAGGGGGGCAGGGTGAGTGAAAGAAAAGGGCAGACACCACAACAACAGGCGTGGGAAACTCTTCTGATCTCGCGAGAGGTGGAAAACTCTCATCATACAGCTGAGTGAGTGAGGCTCGTGTCATCGCGAGATTGGTGCGAAGCGCCGCGGATGGATGTTTTACAGTGCAGAAACACTGTTTACCCGCTCATAAATAACCTCTTCGGGCGGAATTGGCAAGATATTTTGACGTGGAAGTTTGAGATTTCCCAGGCTCGGGGTCTGATAAGGTTTGCTCAGTTGTTTGGTTATGGAGCTTGTTATCAAACCATTAAAATGACTATAGTGTGTAGAAATACAGTCACATAATATTTATTCTAAAAGGGGGGTTTCAATCTTTTAGACCCCCAAATATGATCACCCTGGTGCGAGCCGAGGGCCCCCATCCTAAAATGTATTTGTGAATTTATATATTTTTTTTTAAAGTCCAAATGTATAGGCAACTGTGAAAATTGTTCTAAATATGCGTAGATATTTGGAAAGTTTCTATTGTTACATTATTAAATTTTTTTCTACAGTGCGTTCATATAGGCAAGTCAATATTCTGATCACATTTTTTCCAAAAAGCACATTTTACCAATTCCAAACAACATCAATCTTAATAACAACTATTAATTTTGCATATAATCATTTATAAGTGATATATGAATGTTACAAGGGCTGGAAATGAAAAACACCTTAGACTCAGACAGATTTTTTAAGGTTTTATAGATAGATTGAGAGTGACTCTTGAGGGACCAGCACTGTTTAAAGAATTTTATCTTCCAGAATCTGGCACTAAGTTTTGGGAGTTCATTTTAAGTTCATCTCCTACCCCGAAAGGTCCGTATTGCTCATTGTAGTAGCAGCTCACACTGTGACTCCCTCGCCACCGCCGCTGTTGTCTGATTTGAACTGGTGCTGCTGGAAGCTCAAGAGTCAGTCTCAACCTACCTGTCCATAAAACTTTTTAAAAAGTCAGCCTTCATCTATTTCATGACACTTCAGCTTGTAAGTCTTATGGCATCGTGTTTCAGGATTCCTTGCCTTAGCAAAGTCTCTGAGAACCTGACACCTTGTGCTTCTGGAGACTCCAGGTGGTTTGCAGCTCTGGAAAATGGTGGCAATGGAGACAAAGTATTAAGGCGAAGGATTAAGTCTGAAACTTTTTCAGGACATTTGCAATTAACATGCATCTTTTCTTCTTAACCTGCTTTTTTCTGACCCCGCTGACCAAACGAGCATTTCGCTGTCCAATGGTCAAGCCATAATTTTAAAATTTCTATAGCATTGCATTCTTCTCATGGGCATTTCATAAGTTGACTTTTCAGTGTGAGTTAATTCTCTTTTCTGGCCAATTTTCTAAATTTAAAGCGTCTTTTACTTTAATCAACAATTACATATGGCCTATATACAATCTTAATAGTAATTATTAAGATTGGTGTGGTTTTAAATTGGTAAAATGCACTTGAA
The DNA here is from genome assembly GCA_003731715.1 of Anabarilius grahami. NCBI lineage: Eukaryota > Metazoa > Chordata > Actinopteri > Cypriniformes > Xenocyprididae > Anabarilius > Anabarilius grahami. Next base: position 409,376 of record RJVU01035178.1, read on the forward strand.
AAATATATATGATCAGAATATCAACTTGCCTAATAATTATGCATGCACTGTAAATACTGTAGATGTATTATTTTAAATGTTGTTTTTATTTATTTATTTATTAGTTTAATCTTATATTTTATTATTGATTTAATTTTACATTTATTTATTTTTACTTTTACACTGGTTTTTCTTTAGACTTTTCCACTGACCCCTCAGGACTCCCCTGCGACCTCCTGTATGCTGCTCTTTTACTTACAACGAAAGCAAATGGTGATCATGGCTGTAAAGCAGGACATTCATTGATTAGCCTGAAAATCTGTCTGTTCCTCACACAAAAAGTGTAAAAATGACTTTTACAATCAACAAAATTTGCCACCTGCAGTCAGATGAGAAGTTGATAGCCGTCAAGTCGGACACTTTCTGTTTCTTGTAGTGACGCTCGCACTGTTTGCTTTCATTATTGCAGACGTAGTGGATTAGATGTAATATTTCTCAGATAAACAGACATCTAAATTTTAATGTAGCAACCAGAAACACTTTTCATTCAACAGGTTATGTTAACGCACGTCCTGATTTTGCAGTAAGATGCATTAATGTGTCAACATATTTTGTTGATCCAGGAAAAGTTTGTCCTAAACATGCCCATATACCCCTAAACCTAACTCTATACATACAGTGCACAGCATAAATGAGTACACCCCCTCTGAAACTTCTGAAAGTCAGCAATTACTCAATTACTTAGAAGGCATAGGATTCTTTAGAGATATAATGTTTCAGCAAGTCTGCTTAATCAATTACCAAAAAAGCATGTCAAAATGTTACAGGAAAATAAGATTTTCTTATCAAGGTGATAAAATGTTGTGTAGCAAAAATGAGTACACCCTCCTAAAAGTTACTAAATAAAACGAAATAAACAATATCTGGTGTAAGTTTAAGGCAATGTTTGATCAACAGGTAAGTATGTTGAACCAAAACATTTCAAGAAGTAATTTCTTGACAATTAAAAGTGTTATATAGCCCTCTGAATCATTCTCAGACTTAATGCTGACAACAATGGAAGCACTTGGGAGAGAACTGTCAGGAGACTTATTTCTTAGTACAAAAGAGGACAGTGCTACAAGAGGATTACCAAATCATTGTTTTAAGTGTGAAAATATATCAAAAGTAACACAGAAATTCAAAAACAATGGACTTGTGATAAGGCCCCTGAAATAATCAGGCCTTCATTTTTAAGCTTTCATTTAGTGATGAGGGATTTTTTTGCTAGACAAAGAGCAGGAGAAATACCAAGCGAGTGTCTCAGAGCCAGCAAAAGCTATGAAAAGA
>RJVU01035178.1:410852-426630 GCA_003731715.1 Anabarilius grahami
ATTTCTTGACAATTAAAAGTGTTATATAGCCCTCTGAATCATTCTCAGACTTAATGCTGACAACAATGGAAGCACTTGGGAGAGAACTGTCAGGAGACTTATTTCTTAGTACAAAAGAGGACAGTGCTACAAGAGGATTACCAAATCATTGTTTTAAGTGTGAAAATATATCAAAAGTAACACAGAAATTCAAAAACAATGGACTTGTGATAAGGCCCCTGAAATAATCAGGCCTTCATTTTTAAGCTTTCATTTAGTGATGAGGGATTTTTTTGCTAGACAAAGAGCAGGAGAAATACCAAGCGAGTGACTCAGAGCCAGCAAAAGCTATGAAAAGAATGACTGTTTATCTCACAGAGTAAGATGCAGCCTGCAGAAATCACATGCATGGTTGTTGTTCTCACTGGAACTACCTACTGTTGCCAAAGCACAATAAAGTCAGTTAGCCATTTCCAAAGCCCATATTTACAAAATATAGATTCTGGGAATCAATACTCTGGTCTCATGAGACCAAATCAATCATTTTGGATCTAACAGCATCTAAAATGGTATGGTGTTGCTAGAGGAGGAGTACAGTGAGAAGTGCCTGGTTCCCACAGTAAAGTTCAGTGGTAGTAAAGCTCTTATATAGGGATGTATGAGTGCTGTAGGTGTGAGGGAGTTGTGCTTTATCAATGCTGTCATGAATTCCCACACCACTGTCTAATTTAATACACAAACTTGAAACAGAAGATGTTACCCTTTCCTCATTCCCTGCATTGTTGGGCATTTTTTCAACATGACAATGAGGATATGCATTCTCCCAAGGTGAAAAACCTTCTGTGGACATGTATTGCACTCAATCTTAACACTCTTGAGTGCCTGTGGTGGATTCTGTAGAGACGAGTTGAGCAACACTCCCCATTAAAGATCAGGGCATTTAAGGAGCTCATCATCCAGGAGTTAAACAGGACAGATGTGACAATTTGTCATGAACTTGTACACTCCATGCCAAGAAGGGTCAGAGCAGTATATTCAAAATTATGAAGGGCATACTGAGTACTAGAATATTATACATTTGTTGAATTAAATCTAGGGTGTACTCATTTCTGCAATCCTTAATTTAAACAAAATTGGCTAATTTACTTATTTTATGGCTATATGACATATATTTCTCAGTTTTTATTATGTATATGTTTAATACATTTTAGTTTTGCCATCTTTCCATGAATTGTATCAGTGATCATAAAGAAAATACATATTTTGTATTTGTTCAGAGGGGGTGTACTCATTTATGCTGTGCACTGTAAGTTATCCCTAAAATCACAGGGAAATGATATATGAATAACATTGATGCAGAAGTACCAAACCCTGGTTGTAAGCCTAAACTTGACATAAACTGTAAACTTGTCCCTCATATCCGATTGGTTGATTGAAATGTTGTTTCTGGATCAACAAAGATGTTGATCCAGGAACATGTTGTACTTGGTGAAATCACGTTCTTCTATGTTAATACAGTGCCTGTATGTACAAGAAGAATGTTTAAGATAAGCCTGTATTATTTAAATAGTGTGATTAAAAAAGGGGGTATATTTTGATAAACATGACACAAAATAACATGAAGACTACATGAAATATGAGCTTTTACTGTTATAAAAAAATTGATTTGTGCGCATTAGTGGAACTGAAGGTGTCAGAATAAACACGAAACACATCAATGTTGTCATCAGTGAGTCTGACCAATCGTGAAACAGCTGTGTCATCATCAGAGCTTGCTGTCGAATTGCTCTTGTAGTACTTTGATAGTATATGTCACAGTGTTGTGGTATCAGTGCCATCTCTAATCGGACAAAATTTCTAACAGGCATGAACTGCTTCAAATCGTACGCCTAAAGTCATTATGTCCTTTGTGTCATATGACTAGACTAGGAATATATATACAAGTCATATGAACCAACCCAATCTTATGATAAAACATACAGTAAGTCATTTACAAGGTGACGATTTCGTAAGAATTCGTATGTTTCGTACAGAAATGTCTGGGTTTTAGAAAACACGTAAGTATGAAGGTCCACCCCTAAACCTCACTGTCACTAGAGCGCAAGATTGTACGAAAATGTACAAATAAGATCATATGAATTCATGCAAATTCGTCACCAATTTGCCAAAATGTAAAATAGGATGTGTTGTATGGACCACTTTTCTGGTGCTTTTTTAATGTTGTTTGGTGCTTGACAGCCCCTTTGACTCGAGAGAGAGTTGCTCAGACATTCTGCTAAACATCTCTTTTTGTGGGAAGATTCATGTTATACAAGAACAACATGAGGGTGAGTAATAACAGAAAGTTTATTCTTAGAAAATGTATAACTATTCCTGTTTTTCAAACATCCCTTCACCTTTCTTTATAATCCTGCTCTGAAGATCCTGAAATCCACTTTATCGCCCGATTATTTCATGATCTCGGTTTCATAAGAATTCATATAATTTGTATGGAAATAAATGGGTTTTAGAAAACACATAAGCATGAAGGTCCAACCCCAAACCTAAGCGCAAGTTTGTATGCAAACGTATATACGAAATTACGGATTCATACAAATTAGTCACCAATTTGCCCAAACTATTCCTTTAAAATACTGTTTGTCAAACATCCCATCACCTTTCTTCATAATCCTGCTGAAGGAGCTAGATTCTGAATTCCACTTTATGACCTGATTATTTCATGATCTCAAAACACACTTGACAGCTCTTTTGTGCTGCTTGGCTGTGAGATGCGTGAACTGTTCAGGAATATTAAATAGCAGTCTGACTCAGATTCAGGAATCTCACACCTGACCTCAAATTGACTTTAACCCAGAGTTTTCCAATCTTTCAGATATTATTGATTTTTATTTGTCCTTCATAATCTGTCTGACAAGACAGCGAGCAAGTGTGGAGGAGGACTGAGAGGAAAATGAGCATAATAAAGAAAGAAAATGTGAGAAGCAAGATAGTGGAAAAGAGCAACACAAGTACTCGGATGGATAGGTCACAGCAGAGAAAAAGAGATTGGGGATTTAAAAAAAAACAAAAAAGTTACACACAATCTGGCACTGAGCCTTCAGCCAAAGGATTCGAGGGAGGAAGCCTCGTGCACCAAAGCCATTTTTCCATTCCTTTCCCCGTCTTTTTTACGATCTGAGAAAGTAACCTCCAGTTACTCAGAGTTTTATAAAAACTGTAAAGTTTCCGAAATCTTTTACAGATGAAACCAGTAAATGACTGCAGAAGTGCAAGTGTTTGAGGGCCTCACAACCATTGTAACAAAAGCCTCAAGATATGTGAAATTATGATAGGGAGCGAGTGTTTCCAAGTTTAACTATTGGTTTTAAACTTTGACCCTAAAGTGTTATAAAACTAATAACATATTTTATGGATACACACAAATATGATTTAACGTTTCCTTTAGGAATCCCCATAACTCTTTCCTCTTCCTGTACACACCGTAGGCTGTCCAGCCTTGCCTGAAAGTTTGTTGGAAAAGTGTTTGAGACTTTGCCAAAGTTTGCCCTAAGTAACAACTATTATTTTTATTGCTATTAAAACATCATTCATTTTAATGTGTTTGCGTAGCGCAACAGTATCACCATCTCTTTTTTATTCTTTCTCAATCCATATGGTGTTGATTCATAACTTCACTCCTTCTTATTTTTCTACCTTCTCTACTTTTTCTTCCTCCCTCTCCAATATTGTTCTCTCATCTGTCTTGCAGGTCCCAAGTGATTATTTTCAATGAAAGAGACCCATCTCAGGAGCTCAATGAAGCAGACAGCATGTGCCGCCAATTCAAGCACTCACGACTAAACCACAAGTGTGCCGCCCGTAAATCCAGTGTTGATGACAGCCTGTGTATTTTGCCAAGAGAAAGACTGGTCTCCAAAGGCAAGTCCCACTCCAGCCCCCAACCAGATGATACCTATAACCACAGACCTGTATAGTGTGTGGATTAAGGCCTAGGAGTTACAGATTTTCAATATTCAATTAGTACATATTCATCATAGTGGAAACAGCCCTCTGAACAGTCACTAAGGAGGGGGAAACTTGATAGGAGAGATAAATTCAGCTTTCTCAATGTGGTTAATGTGGAGAGTCACATTCTTAATGCAGAGAGGAATATCATTTGCACACCAAAGTTATATTTTGCTTTCTTTTTGGGGATTATTTGAATTGTGGTGGTATCTGATGGACCCACTTCTCCAAACACACACACACACACATGTTGTTTTTCCATGTTTTATGGGGACTTTCCATAGACATAATGATTTTTATTCTGTACAAACTGTATATTCTATCCCCTACCCCTAAACACAACCCTAACTGTTTTCAAAAAAACATAATTTAGTGTGGTTCATAAGCCGTTTTCCTGACAAAAAAAAAAACCCATCCCCACAAGCTCAAAAATTACTGGTATTACTATCCTTGTGGCACATTTGATCCCCATAACGTAGGGTTTACCAGGATCACACACACCATGAAGAAAATCGGCAGCATTTCAAAAGTGAGGGTGCTTTGGGTAATCTGATAATATTTCTGTAGCTGATAATGAATGCCAACGGGCATCACAAGACACCACTGACATTTTGCTGGGCTGGACTGACCTGTAGTTCAAGCAGTCAGCTGTATGAATGTGTTCGCCTCGGGGGGCACAAACACACATGCATACACCACAAAACACTGGGGAAAAACCCACAAGAAATAGGCAGTTTGAATAATGGAGAGTCATCTTCAAAAGACCCAGGTGTCACTGGCTTCACAGACAACCATGGCCCAAATCAGTGCTTCTCTCTCTAAAGTGAGAGCCGAATGGAAAATTCATTGTAGTAGGTCCGAGAACAGCTTAAAAACAGTTTAGTGAGTCTCAAGTGAAATTAAAAGATGAGTTTAAGGCTCTGGGCTTTGAGTGTCGTCCCCAAATGCACATCCATGAAGGTAAATTTGGAATATTACCTCTTTTAGTGAGAGTACATAAGCTAAGATGAGAATTTCACACACGCACAAATCATTATCCTATTTCATAGGTGCTTGACATCACAAATTATTAAGCCGACAAGTATTAATTACAAGTGTCTGGTTTTCTGCTTTTAGTTACAGAGGGTAAAAGGCAATGGATATATTTTACTGTGTGTGTACTGAAATACAGTTGATTAAAGTTAATGACTGAATGCGGTATCTCAGTCAGTTCAGCTTTAGCCTTGAGCTGTTATCAGTGATGAACAAACCTGAGAAATCCAGCATGAGATACTCCTCAAAATAATGTCCAAAAGAGCAGAGACTCAAGGCCAATGTGTAACTCCACAGGAACCTTATTTTTATCAAAAAAAAAAAAGGAATCTGTAAACACACAAGATTGCAGTCAAGCAAACAAAATGTGAACACTTAGCTGGGCTTTTTATTAACACTGTCAAAAATATCATGTTAAATTTAATTAGTAACTGTATGTTTTGCAAACTTGTTATAACCATATATTTCATTAAGTGATATAATGTGTGATAACCACCATAATAATGCAGCTAATAAAATAGAAAGCCACGTGATGAGTTCATCGTAAGGGAGCTGTCCATAAAACATGACCAATACTTGCATAGTCGATGCACAGAGTCATGCACACAAAGACAAAACACAATCATGGGATCATGGACATTAAAATAATGCAGTAAACATTAAATAAAATGTTTGACACAAAACACCATAATGTGACTGATAACAAAAGGACAAAACTATTTAAATAGAATATAATCATATGCAGAGTTGGAGGTAACGCATAAGTAACTCGAGTTACGTAATCAGATTACTTTTCCCAAGTAACTAGTAAAGTAACACATTACTTTTATATTTATAACAAAATATCTATTACTTTTTCACATAAGTAAGACAAGTTACTTTGTTTTCCCATTTATTATACCTCTCCTGTCCCCATGTTGAGAGAAATCGGGAGAAAGTGCAGAGATGTTGTGTGCGCTATATAAAAATGATGGTTATTCTAGGCTATAGTTCTAGACCCAATGTGAGCATACATTTACTCATTTACTTCTCCTGCGTCCCATTCTTCTGCAATCCAGAATAGCAGCACTGCTGAAAGGCTTGTTTGTTTGAGCTGAGCCCTCTACTGTACAGGCGTGAATTTGCATTTCCTTCAGCCTGAGGCTTATTCATTTCACTGTTGGTGTGAAAGGGCCTTAACATTTGCCAAAAATAGACCTTTGTTGTTATAAAAACAAATGAGAATGATGAGATGAGAAAAAGTAATGCAAAAATAATGTAACACATTACTTACTGTACCATAAAAAGTAACTAATGAGTAACGCAAAATTGTATTGCATTACCTTTAAAAGTAACTTTCCCCAACACTGATCATGTGATGTGTCAAGCAGGGAATGTCCTTTTACAGTTTTTCTCTTTAAATTATATAGATTTTACTTGTAAAACCCAAACATTTGACAGTACTTTAGTAAAATTACATATAATGCTGTGTTAAACCATTCACAATTTTTCACTGTATTATGGTAAGGTAACTTACAGTTAACCAATTAGGTTTTTATTGTAGCATTTATGCAGTTTTTTCTTTAAAAATAGCAAACTGTTTTTACACTGCTTGGACATGGTTAGCCAATGTTGAGTTGGACAAGAACTGAAAACTGGCTACCCTAAAAATCTCATGGCATTTTAGTCATCATCTGTAATGTGCTTGGATTGGTTCTTCTTTCTATGGTGGATTAATCTGTTCTGGTCTTGTCCTTAACTTTAAATGATCTGTAACACTTTCCACGGTGGATGAGGAAGCCAGTAGCTTTTATAAAAGGACCTTGCTGTCGTGTTATTGCGGCCATGAAGATTTGATGATCTGAATAGAACTTCATTAACAGCAAATTCTGACATTCAAGAATATTATCCAAGTAGATGCACGTTCTTTAGGAAATCCCAGTTCTTCTCTGCCTTGCTGGAAATGTAAAAAGGACCAATGCTGTTCAGATATCTATCATTACAGTCAATGGATATAGTCTATGTAAAACATTGTGCAAGCTATGATTTTTCTTTAGTATTGTGACTAGCTGACATTGAGATTCATTATTTCAAAATCATGAAGGAACTAAATCCAAACATGTGGCGACTTGTACATTGATGTTCACTTTGGGTAACGTCATGCTCTAGAAAATACAAGCATGTGCAGGAATAATACTGTCTAACGTTTAGATGTTTTCAATCTCATTTATTTATTTCTGAAAACCACTGTGAATGGAATTGTGTTTGTCATCAGGATGCGGTTGGAACATCAGGGCTTAATATGCAGTATTGTGGTCAATGCAGCCCAAATCTGTGTATTTGCATGGTTACTATGTCAGTTAGATGAAAAATGTAAGCCATAGAGTCAAACGATGTATCAGAACTGGCCTGTTTTTACATCTTGGAGATGCAGTGTCTCAGCATGTCTTGTTAATGCCTGCACAGACATCTTGAATCTCTGTCTGCTTCGGTGTGAACATATAACTGTGCACTGCAAGCTGGATTCTGTCGTGTTCCAGTAATTAAAACAGGCTCACACAGGCCTCTTGTCATCTGTTTAACTGTGCAACAAGGCCAGTGTCATATCAAGCTGTGAAGCACACTAATGCCTTTAACAGCACACTGACAGCATAATCACATGGAGATGAAACCCAGCATTTATGATAGTTCATTAAAAATATGTACTCCATTATTATCACCCTCATAAAGGCCCATCTATCTTTCTTAAAATGGAAAACATATGTTAAAAACTCGAGTTTAAAGTAAAAGAAATCTGTAATTGAATTCAAAGGCTGGTCTGTAATCCTAAAAACTGAGTAAATTTAAACAATGCTATCTACAAGCCTAACATAATACACAACTGAAGTTTTGCTTTTTATTTAGCAAGGGTGCATTAAATAGATCTATATTTCATATAAATGCTGTTCTTTTGACCTTTCTATTCATCAAAGAATCCTGCATATATATTTTAACATTTTTAATATTAAAAATATTAATATTGTATTATTTTTAAATAAATTAAAAAGACTGTTTTTGCTGTATTTGTGATCAGATAAATGCAGCCTTCATGAGTATTAGAAAAATCTAACACAAAATCTTCTTAACAGTAGTTTAGATGGCTTCAAATCTAATGAACCACTATAATGAGCCACGAAACATCAATTTTTTAATGACCAGTGCACATACAAATGTGTTGATCATTGTTACGCAGCTGTTCAGAAATGGAAAAAAAAGGAACNAAAAAAAAAAAAAAAAAAAAAAAAATAGAGCACACATAACATCCACAAAGGACAACACCAAACCAAGACCATGGGAAACACTAGGGATTAAATACACAAGGTAACAAGGCAAACAAGGGACAGGTGCAAGTGATTAGTTACTAAGGAAACTAATGAGGGTAACTACAGAAACTAACAATAAGGCAATAAAGCAGGAACTAAACACAGGAAGACAGAATACAGGAACAATGAGAAACAACAAAACCAGAACCAAATCAAGGCAACATGTAACAATCATAAAAAACCTATAATATTTTTGTTTGTTTGTTTTGCTACAATTTCTTGCAGTTTTCTGTCTTCATTTTTTGGGGAAGTAGAGAGTTAGCATGAAATTGTTGACAGCAGCAGAGTTTCCTCATGTAGGAGGTGGGGAACGAGACAAGCCGAGAAGACTTGTCAAAACCTTGACCCAGATCTCCCTCCTTGAAACGCATATTAAACCGACATCTCAGTTATAGCAAGACCTATATTCAGTTTACCACATTCTGGTATAATTTGCTTGTCTTCCACACTTGACATGCCATGCATTTGCATGTGCCACATATTGCTCTGTTTTTCTCCCAGAAGTCCACACACACACGGCACATACTGTGAAGACCTTGACCCTGCTGTTGGACAGGAAGAGCTGTAGTGATTATGATCACTGCCCCTGTCTATGAGCTTTCTGGCTGAAGCTCTGCTGATCCTAAGAGGCCCCGGAAATTTCTATGGTGGGTACAACACATGCCCTTTTCACTGAGAGATGGAGAGGAAGAAGGGGAGAAAGAAAAGAGGAACAGTCAACAGAAATGTGAGGTGAAAGGAAAAGTATATTTTGTGTTTTTTTTTTAAGAAAGAAAAGAAATACAGTGGAAGTAGATAAAAAAGTTATCTATTATAGAGCAGTAAACTCCAAACAAAACTATTAACTAACTGTAAGTAATTATTTTGTTTTGTTTGTTAATAATAAAAAAGCCTGACTGAGCTTTCCAAATTGAACTGAACTGAGCTGGTTGATGATATCACTGTTTTCTCCGGAGCTGCTTTATACTGTAGATCAATTGAACTCGTTCCATAAATTATGAGCTTTACACAGTTATTGAACTGAACTCAATCAACACTGAACTAATTTCAGCTGAATTAGAGCTTTAGAGATGCAGTGTTTCACAACTAAATTGATGTCTTGTTTGCATCATTGAATCATTATTTTCCTGTTTATCACTGTAAAACTGCTTTGAAACAATCTGTATTGTATAAAGCGCTATATAAATAAAGGTTACTTGAATTAACCTTACTTTTTTACTATTTTCAGAGAGAAATCTTCTCAAAACAAAATTATTAACTAATCGTAACTACTTGTTTTTTGTTTGGTTTTGTTTGATAATATGTTTATTCCACTATTGTTACTTTACTTATTTAGTTAAGAAACGTATAAAACTGCTTTTTAATCTCGCCAGAGATAAATAATTTCCAAATAAAATTAACTTTTTTTTTTTTGCTTGTATATTCTATTATTGTTATTTTACTTTTTAAGTGAAAGAAACTGGATAAAGAAACTCCAGAGAACAGAGAGATATCTTTATGCACATTTTTCATTTTTAATTTAATATAATTAAATTTTGTTTTATTTTATTTTATTTTATTTTAGTTTTTTATTTTATTTTTGGTTTACTCTGTTTTATTTCATTTGTTTATGCTACTTTACTTTTTTCTTTTTCTTTTCTTTTTTCTTTTTTTACTTATTTGACACTGCATTTGCAATCCAAACGTGCAGGTTTGGTCTTGCCAATAAAGTAAATTGAAATTGAGAGAGTGAGAGAGAAAGAGAGAGAGAGAGAGAGAGAGAGAGAGGACATGAACAGAGGTGGGGCGAGAGGGGGAACGTTTTCTCAGACAATGTGACATGGCACACGTTATTAATTCTGGCTGAGTGGACAGCCTGCCCCGCCATCTGCTTAGGTCACCCCCACTCGCTAGGGTCGGCGTCTCAACCCTCGTCCCCACAACCCCCCCAACAGACAACGGACCATCTCTGCACACAATACTCCCAACCTGCTCGAAAGGAAGAAGGGATCGAGGGAGGGAGGAGGCTGCCGGGTCGTGAAGAACAATGGCCTGTCAGGTGAATGACCGTCACAAGTTAATATACATTACAAAAGGCCATCCAGCCGTCTTTGCATTTGAGCTTGGCGTTGCTGGCCCTGCTGTTATATTCCGAGGCACCTCCTCCCTCTCTTTCAAGCTCGCGCACACACGCTTCTCTTCGCGTGGCAAGGCGAGTGTGTGGGCGGGGAGGGATGTCAAGGGGAAGGGTGTGTATATGTATGCGTGTGTGTGCAAATACAGCTCTCCACATTCATGACATCATCTGTTGTTCTCTCTCTTTCTTAATCACAATGATTTATGATACTGTTTGGGTGTCTATCTCAACCACATTTGAGGTTAATTAGGACTCTACTCTAAATTTTCATGACCCACCCATGTAGGTCAGACTGTCCTTACTAGCTTTTGGCTTGTCACTTTGGGTTGAGAAATTTCAAGGACACACAGGATAAGCTTTATTTATTGAGAACCCGCATGACAACATATGCCTCACAGGACTGATCCGCATCTAAGCACACACATGCATCCGCATACAAATCAACAATGTTGATGCAGCATTCGCCCCTGATGATTTAATGCTTCATTTTCTATATCACAAGACAGTCACTATCCACTGTTGAGGTCTGGAAGGTTTTAGCAAAAACCTTAGTTGTGGGCTTGTTTACAAACCACTTATTTGCTTATTTGATGGAGCGCGTTGATGGGACAGAGAATAATCTCGCTCTAAATCTCTTAATCTTCTCAGCGGCCACGTCTGGGAAGGCAAAACAAACAAAATGGCCAAATCATCCCCAGTCGGGTGTTTCTACCAAATTCGGTCTCCTCCATCCAGACACTGTTATTTTCTCCAGAAACATTTGCTTGTGAACCTTTTGTCTTGATTTGATGTCTTGATCCATTATTGAGACGAATTGTTCACTGATCAGTGCGATGATAATGAATTCTGGGATTTGTTTCAGATATAAAATAAATGAGGACAATGACTCACTATGACATTAGTGAAAAAAATAATCATGTTTGGAATGATTAACATTATATTTATTTTCTTGGCAGATGTTCCTGCTTTAAAGGGATTTTTCAACTGAACTCTCCAAATGTGCTAGGCCAAGATATGGTTCTGAAATATTGAGCTTGTCATGTGCTCTTGTTTGTGTTAACATGCTTTCATTTGATGTGTGTTTCAACGTGTCTGTCCAGTTTTAAGGTATCAGAAGTGATGGACAGAAGTTTTTGTGACATATCAGGACACAAATGTGTATAATGACATGGGTATGACATAGGTATTACAAAAAGAGGTGACTTATGAGGACATTACCCCATGTCCCCACTTTTCAAAAGGCTTATAAATCATACAGAATGATTTTTTGTGAGAAAGTAAAAGTGTGCACATTTCCCTGTGATGGTTTGGTTTAGGGGTAGGGGTAGTGTAGGGGATAGAAAATACAGTTTGTACAGTATAAAAACCATTACGCCTATGGAATGTCCCCACAATTCACAAAAACGAACGTGTGTGTGTGTGTGTGTGTGTGTTGCAGCAACATGGGACTGTATAGCCTGTGTTTTTGAGAACAGATAGCAGGTTGAAAGGTCATAGAGCAAAAGGTCAAAGACAGCTGGTGGCACAAACAACAGCCGGTAAATCAGCTGAGCAACAAAAAAAAAAAAGACAGAAAGAGAGATAATCTTCATAACCTTGAAAATTTATTTGAACTTTACTGAATTATCAAAGCAATGAGGAGAAAAGTGAAAATAAGTTAAACATCACACAAAGCTTGGTTGTCTAATATACTGATTGCCAACAGAAAAATGAATACTAGATTAAAATAAATAATTATTAAACAGTAATAGTTAATATAATTTTTTCTAGTTCTTTAGTACACAGTAATAAAGTTCTTAAAAATCATTTGCAAACTATTAGTTTAAAGTTAATTCATAGTTAGTATATTTGTCATGGGTAGGTGGCTGTAATAAGGAGCACAGCGAAGGAGCTGTGCTCAGATGGACTGTGCTCAGATGCTGGAGACGAAACTGGAATGTGCTGAGGGGCTGGAGCCAACACTGGGCTAGGCTCAGTGGCCAACACTGGACTGGGCTCAGGGGCTGGAGACGACACTGGAATGTGCTGAGGGGCTGGGGCCAACACTGGGCTAGGCTCAGTGGCCAACACTGGACTGGGCTCAGGGGCTGGAGACGACACTGGAATGTGCAGAGGGGCTGGAGCCAACACTGGGCTAGGCTCAAGGGCTGGAGCTGACACTGGGCTAGGCTCAGTGGCCGACACTGGACTGGGCTCAGGGGCTGGAGACGATACTGGACTGGGCTCAGGGGCTGGAGCCAACACTGGACTGGGCTCAGGGGCTGGAGCTGACACTGGACTGGGCTCAGGGGCTGGAGCTGACACTGGACTGGGCTCAGGGGCTGGAGCTGACACTGGGCTAGGCTCAGTGGCCAACACTGGACTGGGCTCAGGGGCTGGAGACGACACTGGACTGGGCTCAGGGGTTGGAGCTGACACTGGACTGGGCTCAGGGGCTGGAGCCGACACTGGACTGGGCTCAGGGGTTGGAGCTGACACTGGACTGGGCTCAGGGGCTGGAGCTGACACTGGACTGGGCTCAGGGGCTGGAGACGACACTGGACTGGGCTCAGGGGTTGGAGCTGACACTGGACTGGGCTCAAGGGCTGGAGACGACAGGGGACTGGGCTCAGGGATTGGAGCCGACACTGGACTGGGCTCAGGGGCTGGAGCCGACACTGGACTGGGCTCAGGGGCTGGAGAAGACACTGGACTGGGCTCAGGAGTTGGAGCTGACACTGGACTGGGCTCAGGAGTTGGAGCTGACACTGGACTGGGCTCAGGAGTTGGAGCTGACACTGGACTGGGCTCAGGGGACCTCTGCAGAGGTCCCCTGAGAATCATTGACGGGCAGGCATGCCCTCTTCTGCTCATTAAGGCTGGTGTGGTAAAATACTCTTTATGAGTGGTCGGGAAACGAAGCCTGGCACACTAGTTATAAAAAAATCTCTTGTGTGGTCCTCAAGGGTTCTTCCTTGCGGTTCGAAGCAGAGCATATGTACCGCTGGTAAATCCATTTCCTTTCCGCTTTGTCTTTAAGGGTTCTGCATTCTGTCATGGTAATGTCCATAATGAAGTGCACAACGAAGGAGATGCTCAAGCAGTATTTTAATTTAATACTCAACACACCAAACAGGAGAAAATCTAGGAGAAGGTACACACAGACAAACAATGCAGGACCAGGAACTACTGTAACTGGAACAGAGGGCTTAAATACACAGAGCATACAAAGGGAGAAAGTATCTGAGAACCTAGTCTAGACTTTGTAATATGTGACCCTGGACCACAAAACCAATCATAAGGGTCAATTGTTTGAAAATGAAAGCTGAAAGCTGAATAAATAAGCTTTCCAATGATGTATGGTTTCTTAGGATAGGACAATATTTTGCCAACATATTTGAAAATCTGGAATCTGAGGGTGCAAAAAAATAAATAAATAAATTGAGAAAATCGCCTTTAAAGTTGTTCAAATGAAATCCTTAGCAATGCATATCCACTCACAAAAATATATTTTTATATATATTTGTGGTAGGAATTTTACAAAATATCTTCATGGAACATGATCTTTACTTAATATCCTAATGATTTTTGGCTTAAAACAAAAATAGATTATTTTGACCCATACTATGTATTGTTGGCTATTGCTACAAATATACCCATGTGACTTATGACTGGTTTTGTGGTCCAGGGTCACAATCATGTTTGTTGCATGCATGTTGTGTAGAGTTTCAAAAGCTTAATCCTTTTGTTAATTAACCCTGACAGTACAGTGACTGTAAAGAGTAGAATATTCAATATGACCTTAGCAACATAGCTTAAAAAGAATGTCAGACACAAAAAAATCTACACTGCTCAAAAAAAAGGGTACATTTAAATCACATATTGTATCTCAATTAATGAAATATTCAATTTGAAAATCTGTAATTTGTAATTTGTTGATAGCAAAATTGTGACAACAGTCAATTGAAACCAAAATTATCAACACACTGAGGGCTGGGTTCAAAAATCACACCAAAAATCGATGTAAGAAACTGAAGTTGCAGGTTGATGCAACTTGGATTAAGTTCATCACAGCAACTCATAATGTAAGTCAGTAGGGCTGCACAATGAATCAAATTTCTAATCGTGAATACAATTACAGATACCACAATTATGTAATTGTTCAAAAGTGCAATTACAAAAAACAAAACAACAACAACAAAAAAATCCACTTACAGAACATTATTTTGTGTGCTTAAGATGTGTGTTATTTCTTTCTACAGTTTATTGTTTTAATTTTAGTTTTGGTATAAGATTATAATACCATATATTTTTACTTTTTTATTTAAAAAAGAAACTAATGACAATTGAGGCTTAATGCTATAGAAAAGTAAAAGTTTTTCAGGAAGAGTGTTTTCAGCTTGCTTATTTTCATATAAAAATATGGCATGCAGTTGCTTCAAACAATTGTATGAAGCTATTCAAAACATAATTCAGTGTAAACTGTGATAATCGTAATTAATAATTACAATTACGATTTCAAGGGAATAATCGACAATTATTTTTGTCATAACCGTAAATCCCTAGTAGTGTGTATGAGACTGATAAAACATTAAACCAAATAAATACACGATTATAATCATATATGAGTTGTCTACGTTCCTCAAGCAGTTTCTGGTATTTTCCATAAACGTGTCTATTTATTATCGCAATGATTAGCATAAGTAGACTTTAGCATCAAATATAAGTACAGGTCCTTCTCAAAAAATTAGCATATTGTGATAAAGTTCATTATTTTCCATAATGTAATGATAAAAATTAAACTTTCATATATTTTAGATTCATTGCACACCAACTGAAATATTTCAGGTCTTTTATTGTTTTAATACTGATGATTTTGGCATACAGCTCACACTCTAAAAACTGCTGGGTTAAATATGGACAAAACCAGGGATTGGGTTGTTTTCACCCAGCCATTTTTTTCAACCAATTTTGGATTTATTTTTTTAGCCAGCAATATAGTAATATAGTAAAAGGCGTGTTTTTGCTCACCCCCAAATAGGGGCAAATTTGTGGGGTATTATAAGCTGAAACTTGACCAGACCAGAGACTTATATTACATAATGTGAAAGAGGGCATAATAGGTGCCTTTTAACTCAACCTGCTGGGTTTGTCCATATTTTACCCAGCTTGGGATTTTTTAACCCAGCATTTTTTAGAGTGCATGAAAACCCAAAATTCCTATCTCAAAAAATTAGCATATCATGAAAAGGTTCTCTAAACGAGCTATTAACCTAATCATCTGAATCAACTAATTAACTCTAAACACCTGCAAAAGATTCCTGAG
>RJVU01035178.1:428929-469900 GCA_003731715.1 Anabarilius grahami
TTTTCTCCTAGGGGGTTTTTTCCACCCCTGGGAGTCAGCCGACATTGGCTTAATGTAGCACCATCTTGTATATGTTACATATTACCACGCTTGCTTGTACAGCTTATTTTTAACCACTTATCTTTTTTCTGTGCTTCTAATATGTAAAGCTGCTTTGAAACAATTACCAATTGTAAAAAGCGCTATATAAATAAATTTGACTTGACTTGACTTGACAAGTCCAAAGCCCTTCCTGTGTTCTATGCCTTCACTGGCTATGACACAGTATGTGCAATTGCAACCAGGGGCAAGAAGATAGCATGGGATACCTGGAATTCAGATGACATGACAACAGAGGCCAAATCCCCCCAACTAAGGATGTACTGGTGGCAACAGACTGGGGTTGGTTGGACCCAAGCATTTGGAGACCATTGTGGTCAACTCTTCCACAGCCAAGCCAGACCATCCTTGAACACTTAAGCTGTGGCTGCAAGAAAGGCTGCCGGTCGGCACTGCAAATGTAAAAAGCTTCCTTAAAGTGAACAGCTCTGAGTCAATGTGGAGGAGACTGTGAAGAATACTGAAGAATAGGTTCAACAACAACAACAATCAAACAAACGTGTTTCTGAAATAGATTTCTTGAAGTAAATATTTGTGTCTAACATTCTTTTTAAGCTATGTTGCTAAGGTCATATTGAATATTCTACTCTTTACAGTCACTGTATTGTCAGGATTAATGAACAAAAGGATTAAGCTTTTGTTACGTCATGGACGTATTTGTTTTATGTATGTATTGTTACGTCATAGAAGTATTACTGTGTTGTGTTTTGTATACATTTATTGTAATGTATTATGTGTAGTGCACGCTCTCTCTCCCTCTCCCTCTCCCTCCCTCTCTCTCTCTCTCTCTCTCTGGCAGCGCCGCTTGATTGAGAGACCAGCTGCGGCAAGTTACGTGGAAGAGCGGGAGCGCTTAAATGCAGGAAACGAGGACGGTGTTATTGAGCTGTGTCGAGCGTGTCGTGAGCTCCACGCGTGTCCTGTCCTCTGTCTCCTGCCCCAGACTATTACTAATTGTTATGGTGTGACCGATGCTGTTGTTGTCTATGCGTGAGAATTGCTTTCTCCCAATTGTGTGACGGAGACTTTAAACAATACCCAGTAAGAACTGCTCTATCTCATCATTTAACTCTACTCTTGTTAGATAACGCTTGTTTCTTTTACACCTTTATTATATGCGAAGCTGTAGGTCGGGGGACCGCCACTTTTACTTTGTGCAATTTGTTTTCTCCTGTTTATGGTTCAGTTGGGGAGTTAGGGAAGTTTGTTGTACTCTTGTTTATATTTCGTTTGTTAGGTAAGTCAGCTTTTCTAAACCCTTAGGTATATTCCCTTTTGTTTGTTGTTTTGGCCTTTGTCCCCCTTCCGAGCAAATGCTTCTATTCATTTTTGGTTTTTCGAAAAGAGAACAAAGAGAGTTTTCGTTTCAAAACGTGGTGATTCTTGTGAGCTGGGACAGGAGAGGAGGAATTTCTGTTAATTTAATTCCTTTATTATTTCAATTTCTTTGTTACTGATCCGTACAACCCCTAGACTAGGACGGGTCGTAACACTTTTGAAACTCTACACAACATGCATGCAACAGACATGATTTGTGACCCTGGACCACAAAACCAGTCATAAATCACACGGGTATATTTGTAGCAATAGCCAACAGTACATTGTATGGGTCAAAAAATCGATTTTTCTTTTATGCCAAAAATCATTAGGATATTAAGTAAAGATCATGTTCCTTCATTTGAACAACTTTAAAGGCGATTTTCTCAATATTTAGATTTTTTTTGCACCCTCATATTCCAAATATTATCCTATACTAACAAACCATACATCAATGGAAAACTTATTTATTCAGCTTTCAGATGAAAGTTGAGCCAAATTGACCATTATGACTGGTTTTGTGGTCCAGGGTCACATATTATAAAGTCTAGCCTAGGTTCTCAGATACTTTAACTTTCTCCTCACGTCACTGAATTCACCATTAACTATTCACATGAACGGTTAATGATCTACAGTTTTTGATATGGTTGTAATCCTTGACCATCAAAACATAGGAGGTGTTTGATTTTTGAGATGAGGAAATGACTGCAGCTGGTGATGAGACTCAAACCAGCACGTACAGTAGACTTTGACTATTTAATTTGACTTAACATTGTTTTATTTATCCACTATATTGACAAGACCTTTTTGAAGGATTTTGGTTTACTTATGGCCTTTTTATGGACTTGAGCTTAACTGAGACTTGAGAGTTTGTAGACATTTAAAAGGTTGTTGTGTCGACCTTGATTTATTGCAATATTGAGGTGTTCAGTTTTATTTTGATTTTAGAAAATAAACTTGATTTCTCATCTTACAAATCAATTGTTTCTTATTTTCACCGGCATGTCTCTCAGGTGTTGCGGACTAGTTCATCTCTGAGCCTACATTCAGTATAAGTAAGATCATGTTCCTTCATTTGAACAACTTTAAAGGCGATTTTCTCAATATTTAGATTTTTTTTGCACCCTCAGATTCCAAATATTATCCTATACTAACAAACCATACATCAATGGAAAACTTATTTATTCAGCTTTCAGATGAAAGTTGAGCCAAATTGACCATTATGACTGGTTTTGTGGTCCAGGGTCACATATTATAAAGTCTAGCCTAGGTTCTCAGATACTTTAACTTTCTCCTCACGTCACTGAATTCACCATTAACTATTCACATGAACGGTTAATGATCTACAGTTTTTGATATGGTTGTAATCCTTGACCATCAAAACATAGGGGTAGACGTCATCTTTTCTGTGTTGTCATGTTTTATTCAAAAGACACAAAATACATAATTTGGTTATGGCGGAAAGTAAAATGGTCGCCATGGTGACCATGAGGCATTTTTGTGATGGCTCCATTTCTGAAAATGTTCAGGGCCCCAAACTGTACAAGTGTACCAAATTTCATGCTTTTATGAAAAAGTGAACATTTCACCTCAAATTTTGCACATATCACCAGGACTATAAAATGTTCACAAATACATTAAGCACATGAGATCACTTTGTTCAAATACATTAGTTACACAGTGTCCTAATTATACAAAATGTGATAAGATTCTAGCGACAAGCAGGCTTGCTCTGTTGGTGTGTTCAGCCAGCCCTCTCAAGGACATATCTTTAGATGCCTCTCTGAGCCAGTGTTCTGCTTCACCTGGGTGTGTCAGCATGTTGTGCAGAATGCATGTCAAAACAATCATGGTGAAGACAAAAATATAACTGCACACTCTCTTAAGCACATTTTATTATTACCAACGTTTCGGCAGAACAAGTTGCTTTTGTCAAGGTACGCCTTTGTCAACAATCTTGGTGTCTGTCTGTTGTCTCGTGCATCAAGTTGTGGAAAATTCGACAGCGGGAGGATAGTATGCCGAATGCTTCTTCCACTGTCACTCTGCTGAGGCGGTAATTGAAATTTGCCTTTCTTCTCTCTAGATTCTTCCCTGGGTATAGGCTTTCATTAAGTAGGGCTTGAGAGGGAATGCGCATTCCCCACCATCACGAAGGAAAGTCTTCCCAGGTCCTCAGCACCAAGCAAACACTTATCTTCAGGAACACTAAGTGTCTTCTCCTTCATTCCCCTGCCTAGTGCAGAGTTGCTGTATAGACTCCTCCATCACTGCTTTTTCCAAAATCACCAACCTGGATTGCAATAAATTAGTAGTTTTCACACGTACTGGGCGTACCCGTTCCTGTACTTAAGTATCTTTTTGGCTACTTTGTAGTTGTACTGAGTATCAAAGATATTGGCAACTTTTACTCTCTACTTGATTACATTTTTGAACAAGTAAATGTTCTTTTTACTCCACTACATTTGTGATGAGTAATGTAATTACACATTACATTTTTCATGGCACCTAACTTTTTCTGCAGCAGTTTGTTTCTGGTATAAAGAAGCGATATCGCTATCTACTCACCCAAACTTGTCAACAAGGCTACTTTACGTGAATGCGAGTCCATTAGCAGGTAGTTGCTGATCGCAGGTGTTTGATTTTTGAGATGAGGAAATGACTGCAGCTGGTGATGAGACTCAAACCAGCACGTACAGTAGACTTTGACTATTTAATTTGACTTAACATTGTTTTATTTATCCACTATATTGACAAGACCTTTTTGAAGGATTTTGGTTTACTTATGGCCTTTTTATGGACTTGAGCTTAACTGAGACTTGAGAGTTTGTAGACATTTAAAAGGTTGTTGTGTCGACCTTGATTTATTGCAATATTGAGGTGTTCAGTTTTATTTTGATTTTAGAAAATAAACTTGATTTCTCATCTTACAAATCAATTGTTTCTTATTTTCACCGGCATGTCTCTCAGGTGTTGCGGACTAGTTCATCTCTGAGCCTACATTCAGTATAAGTAAAATACTTATGTACTGTTAAAATCAGATACTTTAAGACTTTTACTCAAGTCGTATTGGAATTGGTTACTTGTAACTTGTAATGGAGTCATTTTCGATGTAAGGTATCTGTACTTTTACTCAAGTATGGTTTTCAGGTACTCTTTACACCTCTGGGGAGATATATTGGTAACATTTGCTCTTCAATGACCCTCCATGTTTCTTTGATACAGTTGGACACTGTCTGGACTGCCTCAAGTCTCCTGTTGCCAAATACCTGTGAATAAAAAACACTTTTTTTGAACACGCATTTGTGTTTGTTTCACAGATTATGAAACACTAAAGTCCAAGTGGAAAAATCTGCAAAATACATTTGTGACCACATCTACTAAGTGGTTCAGGAGCAACTATACAAAAGGAATGGAAATACTATCAATATGACATTCCTTTTGCCATATATTCAGCCAAGAATGTAAGATTCTTTGTTCTCAAACTGCAACATTCTGTCATACGTTGGTGCAAACACTGCATGTTTATAATTTAGAGTATTTTCTATTTGCTTTCTCAGGTCAAGGAGAAACTTGGATGATTACAGTCACACCAATCAATTTGCATGTGAATAACAACATGAAGATGATGGGGAAAATAAAGACAAAGAACACCCGACAGATGAGGGGGAAAGAGGAAGTGAGAGAGAGTACACCATGAGAAGAGACTTGCAAGAAAATGCAACATCAAGACCTAGAAAGAAGAGGTGCACAAATGGAAACCTCAGAGCTGTACAAGTACTCAGCAGATCATGCCTCATGAAGATCCTGATGAACTAATTTTATTGAGTTGGTACCCGAGCTGAGGAAAATAACAGTAAATAAAGGACAATTAAAAATCAAATTAATGTCATTCATTGTCAACTGGACGAGGAGCAGCATCAAATGCCCAGGCATATGTGTACTTATCAATTTCCACCTCAACACCTCCCTCATGTGGAATCTCACAACTAAACGCCTATATGACACACACATACACGCACACACACACACAAACAAACATACATATGCACAGACACACAGTCAGAGGTACACACACATGCAGACAAACAGTTTGTTCCGAAGACTACATTTCTGCATGTTTGCGGGGTCATGTCTTATTTTAATATGTCATTGATATTCAAAATGTCTTGAGGGTTTACACCCAGTTACTCCCATGTGCACTACCAAATATAGTTTACAGCATCATATTTGAACAAAACTAATTTTACAGTATACTGGTCATTTATAATTTCCAAGTTTTTGTCACAAACTATGTTTCTACTGTTTTTTTTGTTGTTGTTTTTTTGTAAAGGCTATGTTGCAGCACAATTGTGTGGTATTTTTTGAGGTTGATGTACAAATGTTGTGTTGAGCAATTTTAAACCAGTTACTATGAAATAAACTACTGATTCTTTTTTTTCTGTATAGTTGTTTCTTATGCACAGTCATCAATTGACTTGTCTTGTATAATGTCATCATCATTTGCACCCCAAATGGAATTACAAAATATTTACATCAATAATGTCAATTTCATATTTATATATTTATAATTATGTGTTTGAGCCATTAATCTAATAACATTAAAAACAATACAAACTTTTTTATTATTTAACTGTGAATTAAAAAAATTTGATTTTACACAGACTTTCTTATATGCCACTTAAAGGATTAGTCCACTTTTAAATAAACTTTTCCTGATAATTTACTTACCCCCATGTCATCCAAGATGTCCATGTCTTTCTTTCTTCAGTCGAAAAGAAATTAAAGTTTTTGATGAAAACATTCCAGGACTTTTTTCCATATAGTGGACTTCAAACAAAACAGTTGAAGGTCAAAATTAGTTTCACTGCAGCTTCAAATTGTTCTACACAA
This sequence comes from Anabarilius grahami, assembly GCA_003731715.1. NCBI lineage: Eukaryota > Metazoa > Chordata > Actinopteri > Cypriniformes > Xenocyprididae > Anabarilius > Anabarilius grahami. Next base: position 435,239 of record RJVU01035178.1, read on the forward strand.
TCCCAGACGAGAAATAAGGGTCTTATCTAGAGAAACAATCACTCATTTTCTAAAAAAAAAATTAAAATGTTATACATTTTTACCAGAAATGCTCATCTTGAACTAGCTCTCTTCTTCTTCTCTATTTGAATTCCAGCAGTGTAGATGCTGCTAAGTGTATTACTGCCCTCCACAGGTCAAAGTTTGAACTAATTTTTATATGCAATATAGTTCAATAGTATATAACAATTAGTTCAAACTTTGACCTGTGGAGGGCAGTAATACACATAGCAGTGTCTACACTGCTGGAATTCAAATAGAGAAGAAGAAGAGAGCTAGTTCAAGATGAGCATTTCTGGTTAAAATGTATAAAATTAAAAACAAAAATTAGAAAATGAGTGATTGTTTCTCTAGATAAGACATTTATTTCTCGTCTGGGATCGTGTAGAACAATTTGAAGCTGCAGTGAAACTAATTTTGACCTTAAACTGTTTGGTGCCCATTGAAGTCCATTATATGGAAAAAAAATCCTGGAATGTTTTCATCAAAAACTTTAATTTCTTTTCGACTGAAGAAAGAAAGACATGACATCTTGGATGACATGGGGGTGAGTAAATTATCAGGAAAAGTTTATTTAAAAGTGGACTAATCCTTTAAGACAGCTTCTTTGACAATTTGGTAAAAATAAAACAATTTTACAGTGCATTTTACTTACCTTAGTTTTACAGCAAGATGTTATTGGGGCTTAACTGGAACACGGTGGCGTGGTCTGCTTCCTCAGGTCCTCGCTAATAGAACAGCACACTCTCCATATCAGTGGAGCCTGTGGAGGTAAAGTTCCTGCAAGTTGTGGTAGGCCACTTGCTCTGCTCTTCTTTGATTTATTGGATGCCCACATCCTTGTCTCTCTGTAGATCTGAATTTCCCTATGAACACAAACGAATGAACTGATTTTCATATGAAAAAACTGACACTGATTATTTGTACAGATGATTTATTTTTAGTTATCATTGTGCATTACCTTAATAATAAAAGCGAGAATGGGTAATTTACCTCAGGTTTTGAAAACAAATTACATAGAGTTCATATTGTGAATTCTATGCAAACAAACAACTGTATTTCATAAAAAAGTTTGTGTATCGTCACTGTGTATGTATTTTTTTAATAATGTAATTTATTTATTTATTTGATGTACTTACCCATTTTCATTGCGAGTGCAGGACAGCAGTGTGCTTTCACAGAGAGCCCACCCACACGCTCTTCTGATTGGCTGAGATATTTGATTGATTTGAGTCTAGTGTGGACTGTCACGGACAGACAAACTGCTTGTCGCTAATCTATCGCATCGCGTTCATAGACGTTTGGGTAGGACACGGTATTGTGTTGTTTTATTTAATTTATTTATTTATTTATTTATTTTAAATTGGCTGCATTTGATAAAAAATACAGTAGCCTAAAGAGTCATTTTGTGAAATATTATTACAAGTTTGGAAACACTTTACAGTAAGGTCTCGTTAGTTAACAAATGCATTAACTAACATGAAGTAGCAATGAGCAATAGGTATAGGCTGTCTAAAATCACCATGAAATCAAAACTGACAATTCTTATATTTATGGAATATTGCAATGTTTATTATAAATTGCATGTCATTATTGTTTTATACATAATCTTTAATCAAAAGTATTAACTTCCCCTCCCTTCCAGCAACCTTTCACTCACATGAGAGAGAAAAGTACAATTTCAGTTTTCAGTGTGGAAACTGTGACACATTTTTTGCAGGATTCTTTGATGAATAGAACAATTAAAAGAAATAGTTTTTTTTGTTGTTTTTTGTTTTGTTTTTTGTAACAATATAAAACTCTTAATTGCAATTTAATGCACCCTTGCTGAATAAAATAAGTTGGGAAACACTGGTCTAATGCATCTATAACTTCCTCCTCCTGTCATACACCAATTTTCATCTTAGATGATGGATTTCCTCCATTTAAAGCTTCTCTTCATTTCCCAATTCTGCTCTTACTTTTGTTTTGTGAGCTCAGTTGTGAGGTACAGTAGATCTGTCACATGCTTCTTCAACTTCTTCCTCTCTGATACAGTTATCTCATGAACCAACAACATGTGGAGTCCAACTGTCCACAGAACATTGAACTTTCCTGAGCTGTTGTATTCTTCCTAAAAGAAAAAAAAAAAGATTTAAAGGGAAAAATGGAGGGAAAAAAGTATCTCTCAACATTTCAGTCTTTCCTCCGAAAGTTTGCAAGTGAGGGGGTCTTTGGGTGCATTAACCATAACATGGAAAGACTGAGGCTGACATGTTGGATGGATAGTGCCAAGTCCTGATACAGTCTGTTAGTTTTCCAGTGTTTTGATTCCTTTTTACATTTTCTCAGTCTCCCTGGATCTACTTAATGCAATTTAGCAGTCAGTTCCTGTATTGGCTCCCATTGAGTCTAGCTGGAGAGTATCTGAAATAGAATCGTTTAGCCTAATCAAGTTGTGAAATTGAAAACATCCTAGGTTGCATCATTTGGTGGATGCAATGTTCCAGCCGAAAGCTTGTAACATTCAGTGGACCCACTAATCTACCTCACTCCTCATCTGTTGCTCATGTCTACATTGACACACTCTGGTGAATGAGTGTCAGTCTGGTACCAGTGTTGCAGGAAGCGGACAAGGAGACATCTGAAAATTGAGCCAGTACTCACCTCACACCTAATATACAAACAGACACTCATAAACCGTGTGTTTTGACAGTGTAGAAAAAGTAGTTATGCTCAAACAGCAACATTACACACTAACTAAAGTTTAAAAAAAACAAAAAGTGAAATCATAATCAAGGACCCCTTTTTTCATAATCAAGGAATCTTTTTACAGTTCCTTAAGGGGCAATCACACTATAGACTTTGAGGCATGCGAAATTTCTTCAGACTTTCTTGCAACAGACAAGATATGATGTCTTTTTTAAAAAACAAACTACCATAAATTGAACATAAAACAAATAATAATGATTTCAAATGTAAAAACACACAATTTCTCCACTTTCCTGCAGCAATGTGAACCTGCAGCTTTAAAGTTGTTGTTCTTTTAAGAGGTCACGTGTATAGATCTTCTGTTGGTCACACATCAGATTCACAGGTCAGAGTTCACCTAACTTAAAATGGAATGAAAACTAATGTGACCATCTAAATGGGTAATTGTTATAATGATTAAGTTGATGAATTCAACTAAAATATTTACATTTTTAGGCTTTGTCAACACCTAATTTTTAACACCTGCATCATTGTATTGTTTTGGCACATGTTGGTTCTTCCTCTTTTGTTTACCTCTTGGCTCATCTCTTCACCCAGCCAGACTCCATTGGTGAATCATGGCAGTGAATTACAGCAGATAAAGAGATTGGAAAAGCAGGCTGCGAACGCCCCCCGTGTTATTCCCCGACCACAGCTCACATTACAGTACCAGACCTCTCAGCCAACTGTCCTCCACAAGTTTACATGGGCAAAGCCCTCTCTCCACTCAACAACCAAATAGATTACCCAAGTACACTTATTCCGTGTTATTTTAACTGTGCTCTCATTCAGGCCTGATTCATCCAAATATTGCTGAAAGAAAGGATAACAAATAAAGTGGTATTGCTGTGTAAATTCTCTGCGTGCCCACATTTTTTAACAATGTCTCATAAAACAGTGCCTGCAAGTGGTTGTAAAAAATGTTGTCTTCACTCAGTTCCACTAACTTCGGCTTGGCCTATTTGTAGTGAGCATGAAAATGTGCTGCGAACTGTGTGACTTTGTTTAACCAATTTGACATCTCTGTTTATTATCTTTGGGGGGAAAATTATACATAAAGACTAAACTAAACTGTTAAGTGTTATAAGCTTATGTTAGCGCTCAGTTATAATATGGCAGCACATGTGATCGCTCACACACACATATACATGCACAAACACATAAACTACCCTGATAGTAAACCCCATCAATTCAATTTAGATCTATTTAAAGTGCACACACTCACGCTGTCCTTCTTTTCTCTTCGTCTCGTTCTCTCATCCTCCATGCAGCACAGTAAGCCAACACCAGCGCTGTGATCCCAGGCTGTGCGGCTCTAAACCAGAGATGACATCACCCACCCCACCAACCTCCCTCCATTTTCTCAAACAAAGCCGAGTCCAAACCCAGATCTATAATTACAGTCTTAATCTGTATGCTGCCAGAGGCAGTATAGACCTCGGGTTTGGGGCTCGGCCAGCCTCGCAAACATGCGCTCCCAGTTTGGGCTGAAAAGGCCAAGGAGGATGGAGGTTGGTCAGTCTCTGAAACCCACACTGAGAGCCAAGAAGTTGGTTTCACTAGCCAGCATGCCTTGGTGACCTGTTCAGAAAAAAGTACAGATGCAATTTATTCATCTGCATTTGTTGAGCCAAGAATTTTGATAATCACACTGAATATCATGTCATGCAATCTATTTGCCATTCAATGCCCATGTAATCACCCTGTATGGACTGACATTTATAGCTATATATGGGGGGAAGGCTGTCTCAAGACAGGAATTAAAGCCTCTACCAAACATGACTGTAATTATACCCTTTCACTTGTGAGCGGCATTTCAAATGAAAATTCCCTATAACGCGCTCAAGAATTTGCAGTGCTAGTAGTGTCAATCTAGTAAAATTCCAAGGAAAACAGCAATGTTGTCAGACAAATATATCACAAAGTTGGTATATGGATCCTCCGTAGAATAAAACACCATTGCAGCAACTGATCTGAACTTCCATAGAAACTAAAACAACATTCCAGCTATTAATATGGAAACCAAACTTTTGGTCTCACTAGCTTTACATGGACAACCCCTATTCTAATAGATGCTCATTTATGGTCCATCTGAGACAGTGTTTTATGATGTTCTCACCAATTAAAATTCACAAGTTCTCTGAAGGGACGGAAGTTCCTTATACAAACCAGATTCCAAAAAAGTTGGGACACTGTACAAATTGTGAATAAAAAAGGAATGCAATAATTTACAAATCTCACAAACTTATATTTTATTCACAATAGAATATAGATAACATATCAAATGTTGAAAGTGAGACATTTTGAAATGTCATGCCAAATATTGGCTCATTTTGGATTTTATGAGAGCTACACATTCCAAAAAAGTTGGGACAGGTAGCAACAAGAGGCCGGAAAAGTTAAATATACATATAAGGAACAGCCGGAGGACCAATTTGCAACTTATTAGGTCAATTGGCAACATGATTGGGTATAAAAAGAGCCTCTCAGAGTGGCAGTGTCTCTCAGAAGTCAAGATGGGCAGAGGATCACCAATTCCCCAATGCTGCGGCGAAAAATAGTGGAGCAATATCAGCAAGGAGTTTCTCAGAGAAAAATTGCAAAGAGTTTGAAGTTATCATCTACAGTGCATAACATCATCCAAAGATTCAGAGAATCTGGAACAATCTCTGTGCGTAAGGGTCAAGGCCGGAAAACCATACTGGATGCCCGTGATCTTCAGGCCCTTAGACGGCACTGCATCACATACAGGAATGCTACTGTAATGGAAATCACAACATGGGCTCAGGAATACTTCTGGAAAACATTGTCGGTGAACACAATCCACCGTGCCATTCGCCGTTGCCGGCTAAAACTCTATAGGTCAAAAAAGAAGCCATATCTAAACATGATCGAGAAGCGCAGGCGTTTTCTCTGGGCCAAGGCTCATTTAAAATGGACTGTGGCAAAGTGGAAAAAAGTTATTTTTGGAACACTGGGACGCCATGTCATCCGGACTAAAGAGGACAAGGACAACCCAAGTTGTTATCAGCGCTCAGTTCAGAAGCCTGCATCTCTGATGGTATGGGGTTGAATGAGTGCATGTGGCATGGGCAGCTTTCACATCTGGAAAGGCACCATCAATGCTGAAAGGTATATCCAAGTTCTAGAACAACATATGCTCCCATCCAGATGTCGTCTCTATCAGGGAAGACCTTGCATTTTCCAACATGACAATGCCAGACCACATACTGCATCAATTACAACATCATGGCTGCGTAGAAGGATCCGGGTACTGAAATGGCCAGCCTGCAGTCCAGATCTTTCACCCACAGAAAACATTTGGTGCATCATAAAGAGGAAGATGCGACAAAGAAGACCTAAGACAGTTGAGCAACTAGAAGCCTGTATTAGACAAGAATGGGACAACCTTCCTATTCCTAAACTTGAGCAACTTGTCTCCTCAGTCCCCAGACGTTTGCAGACTGTTATAAAAAGAAGAGGGGATGCCACACAGTGGTAAACATGGCCTTGTCCCAACCTTTTGGAGATGTGTTGATGCCATGAAATTTAAAATCAACTTATTTTTCCCTTAAAATTATACATTTTCTCAGTTTAAACATTTGATATGTCATCTATGTTGTATTCTGAATAAAATATTGAAATTTGAAACTTCCACATCATTGCTTTCTGTTTTTATTCACAATTTGTACAGTGTCCCAACTTTTTTGGAATCGGGTTTGTTCATGAGGATGTGTCAATATGAATTTTGTCAGGATTAAGTTTTGTTCTGCTTAGTTTCATTGTGTTTTGGTTCTATTTTTCCTGTTCTGGTTAGCCTATGTTCCCTACCATTGTAAGTTGACCTCAGTGCATCCGAAATCGCATTCTTTCCTACTATAGTATGTCCGATTTCACAGTACTTATAAAAGAGTAGGCAAAAATTACCCGGATGACCTGCTACTTCTGGTGAGATGCTGGTAGGTCACATGATAATGACAGCATGGCAAATGTAGTACATACAGATTACATTCATACTACACACACTCATACTATATAAAACATTCTTTTTTTAGCATTTGTGAATTAATTACTTATTCAAACTATGTACCTACTCGAGAGTATGCAATTTCAGATGCAGCCCTTGTTTCCTATGCTGCATCCCAATTCGCCTACTTATACTACACCCTAAAAGTATGTACACTTTTTGTGAAGAAAAGGTACATACTTTTGAGTGTAGCAAAAGAAACATGTTTTAGGACACACTATCACGTCATTAAATTACGTCTTTTAACTATGTTACATGCATCCTGTCACTGTAAACTGGCCTGTCAATCATCTTGTCAGTTAAAATCCTCCACATTTCATTTCATGGTTAAATGATGATTATTAGTCACTTAAACCCCTTTATCTAAACCTCTTTACTTCACAGTCGGTTGTGCACATCTGCCATGGTTGTAGTCTTTTTTAAACACTTATTTGTGTTTGTAGTTCTGAACCGAATCCTCCTCCAAAGCACAATGGGTTGTGGGCAATATTAGCCGTTATAGTGTGCACGGATCCACACTTCGAAAATATACTGGAAATAGGAGACAATCTGGGGACTTTTCACATATTCTTTTCAACATACTATGCTTTGGGACACACTTCTAATCTCACATACTGTTTAGGATGGATAGTGTGCACATTGGGACGCAGGGCTAGAGTGTGCCGGTTTGTTCCCTTAGTTACTGATTATGTTCACCTGTTGTTCATTGAGTTACCTCTTTACTCCCTGTGTATTTAAGCCCTTAGTTTCCTCAGTTTATTGTTTCGTTTCATCTTGATTGTGTTCATGCTAATTTGTAGTCTTCTGTGATCTCCTGCAAGACTTTGAATCAGTACTCTTGAATCAACTAAAATCAGTTATTTTAAATGATACAAATTAATTTAGTCATTACAACATTATAATGACAGTACAAAAAGTGGATATTCATTTTGTGATTTGACTGTTTTTAAAGATTAACTTTAAGTAAGCATTAGATGGCAGAAAAGAGGATCTAAATGTAAAAATTTGTGAAATGTGCATTCACAATTAAATATCCAATATCAGCTGATATATATTCAATATTGACTAATGCCAATTAAAAAATGTATATATATCGGCCAATATATGTGTTATTGTACTGATACATTGTGCATCAACTCTTACACTACCATTCAAAAGTTTGGGGTCAATATGATTTTTTTCAAAAAAATTAAAGCTTTTATTCTGCAAGAAAGCATTAAATTGAACAAAAAGTGGCAATAAAGACATTTACAATGTTACAAAAATATTCTATTCAAATAAATGCTGTTCTTTTGAACTTTATATTAATCAAAGAATCCTGAAAAAAATTCCACAAAAATATTAAAGGGTTAGTTCACCCAAAAATGAAAATTCTGTTGTTAATTACTCACCCTCGTGCCGTTCCACACCAGTAAGACCTTCGTTGATCTTCGGAACACAAATTAAGATATTTTTGTTGAAATCCGATGGCTCAGTGAGGCCTGCATAGCCAGCAATGACATTCTCTCTCAAGATTCATTAACGTACTTAAAAACATATTTAAATCAGTTCATGTGAGTACAGTGGTTCAATAATATTATAAAGCGACGAGAATATTTTTGGTGCGCCAAAAAAAGAACAAAATAACGACTTTAGTGATGGACAATTTCAAAACACTGCTTCAGGAAGATTCGGAGCATAATGAATCAGCGTATCGAATCATGATTTGGATCACGTGTCAAACTGCTTAAATCACGTGACTTTGGCACTCCGAACTGCGGATTCGACACACTGATTCATAACTCTCTGAAGCTTCATGAAGCAGTGTTTTGAAATCGGCCATCACTAAATAATTCGTTATTTTGGTTTTGGCGCACCAAAAATATTCTTGTCACTTTATAATATTAATATTGAACCACTGTACTCACATGAACTGATTTAAATATGTTTTTAGTTCCTTTATGGATCTTGAGAGAGGAAATGTTATTGCTACCTATGCAGGCCTCACGGAGCCATCGGATTTAAACAAAAATATCTCAATTTGTGTTCCGAAGATGAATGAAGGTCTTACAGGTCTGGAACGGCATGAGAAGGAGTAATAAATCACAGAACTAACCCTTTAAGTAGCACAACTGTTTCTTGAGCAGCAAATCATCAAATTAGAATGATTTCTGAAGGATCACTAAATACTGAAGTAATGATGCTGAAAATTCAGCTTTGCATTACAGGTGTAACGAATCATCACTCAGGCTGGGATCCATTTGCATGCTTTTATTAATAACAGAGTCGTCGTACAGGCTGGGTCAAAAACAGGTGCAGACAGAAACAACAGAGGAAGGCAGAATCGTAGTCAAATAACAGGCAATGGGTCAGGACAGGCAGATATCACTCACAGATCAGAAACCAAGGCAGAGATCAAGGGCTGGCAGCAGTGGGGTCGACAAACGGGGATAGACGTAATCAGCAACAGGTAATCAAACAGGATATAAATACTCAGAAATGTTCACCAAGGCAAAACAAGACTTCGCGATGTACTGAGGTGTGTGGCAGTCTTATATAGTCCGGGTAATGGGTATCAGCTGTGGAAGTAATTAGTCCAAGGTATGGGCTTCTGGGAAATGTAGTGAATGTGTAAAGTGTGTGTTAGTATTCGGGTGAAGGCTCCCTCTGATGGTCAGAGGAGGGAACCACGGAGCTCGTCTCTGTGACAGAGCCCCCCCCCTGCGAGCGCCTCCTGGCGTGAGGAGGCAAGCGGCGCCGATGTCTTCCACGGGGACGAGGAGCAGGCTTATCCGGATGGTTAGTATGGAACTCTTCCACTAAGTTGGGGTCCAGGATATCATCCGCGTTGACCCACGAACATTCCTCCGGGCCATACCCCTCCCAGTCAACCAGGTATTGAAGCACTCTTCCACAGCGCCTGGAGTCCAGTAGTTCACGGACTTGGTAAGCCTCCTCGCCTTCCACCAGGATGGGCGGGGGGCCCTGATCACCAGACCTCTTCTCCCCCTCCTCGCTGGGACCATCGGCAGGCTTGAGCAGTGAGACATGGAATGTAGGGGAAATACGAAAGTGATTAGGCATTGCAAGACGAAATGAAACTGGTGTGATTTGACGTGTGATCTGAAATGGACCAACGTACCTTGGACTTAATTTCCTGAAAGGGAGTTTTAGGCGGAGGTCTCGTGTGGTCAGCCATACCCATTGACCTGGTTGGTATGTGGGAGATGACGGTCAGCTTGTTCCTTCTGACGGCGGACAACATGTTGTAGGTGGGTATGAGCTCTATCCCAGGTAGCTTTGCTCCGATTCATCCAGTCGTTGATGGCAGGTACGTTGGTGGGTTCTCCTGACCATGGAAACAGCGGGGGTTGAAATCCAAGTATACATTGAAATGGTGTTAATCCGGTGGCTGGTTTGCATATGGAGTTCTGAGCGTATTCGGCCCACAGAAGATATCGGGACCAGTCGTTCTGGTTATGGTTACAGTAGGATCGAAGGAAACAGGTAAGTTCTTGGTTCATGCGTTCCGTTTGACCATTTGACTGCGGGTGGTAGCCAGAGGTGAGGCTAACGTTGATGTTGAACGCCTGGCAGAAAGCTGACCAGAGGTGAATTGGGGACCACGATCTGACACCATGTCCTCTGGTAGGCCATAAATACGGAAGACCCAGTTACACAGTTGTTCGGCAGTTTGGATGGCAGTAGGTAGCTTGGTGAGAGGAATGAGGCGACAGGCTTTGGAGAAACGGTCTACTACGATGAGTATGGTGGTGTAACCGTTTGAGGCTGGCAGGTCAGTGACGAAGTCAACGGCGATGTGGGACCAAGGAAGTTGAGGAAGAGGTAGTGGTTTCAGCAGGCCAGCGGGAAGTTGGTGTGAGGGCTTATTGATTTGGCAGACTTGGCATGACTTGACGAACTGAGTGGTGTCCTTGGGAAGGGATGGCCACCAGAACCGGTTTTGTAGGAGCTGTATGGTTGCGGTGATGACCGGATGACCAGATGAGGGAGAGTTGTGCACCATTTCCAGGATGCGGTTGCGGAAGTTCAGGGGTACGAAGGCTTTCTCTGGCGGGCAATCTGGTGGTGATTCACCCTCAGCATTGTCCTGTTCCAACTCCGTCATAATGTCCCACTGTATAGGTGCAATAACAAGAGAGGCAGGTAAAACGGTATCATGGCTGTGACTCTGATTCTCACCTTCGAATTGACGTGACAGGGCATCAGCTTTGACGTTCTTGGAACCAGGGCGGTAGGTTACCGTGAAGTGAAATCGGGCTTGACGAGGGTTGAGTCTTTTGGCAGTTCGTAAGTATTCTAGATTTTTGTGATCGGTCAGGACAACGAAAGGATGTGTAGCCCCCTCCAGCCAATGGCGCCACTCTTCAAATGCCGCTTTCATTGCCAGCAGCTCCCGATCTCCAACGTCGTAATTGCGTTCTGCTGCCGTGAGTTTCCTGGAATGATATGCACAAGGATAGAGTTTGAGTGGGTTACCTTGTCTTTGAGATAGTATAGCCCCGAGACCTGTGCTGGGTGCATCCACCTCGACGATGAACGGGAGTGACGGATCCGGATGGTGTAGGATAGGTGCTGAGGTAAAGTGTTCTTTCAGTTCTTGGAAGGCATTGAGGACAGTCGGTGTCGCCCTGAGTTGATTCTGACCCTTCTTCACCATGCTGGTAAGCGGACAGGCTATAGTGCTGAAGTTTCGGATGAAGCGGCGGTAGAAATTGGCGAACCCTAGGTACCGTTACACCCATTTTAGTGTATTGGGTCGTGGCCAGTTGAGAATGGTGGTGACCTTCTTCTCGTCCATAGCGATCTCGTCTGGACTGATGATGTAACCGAGGAATGAGGTGGATGTCTTGTGGAACTCACACTTCTCTGCTTTTGCGTATAGTTGGAACTGGATTAATCTTTGGAGGACCTGTCTGACCTGGTTAATGTGTTCCTCCATGGTATCTGAATAGATCAAAATATCATCAATGTACACAATCACGAATCTGTTAAGCATGTCTCTGAATACGTCATTAATGAAGGCCTGGAAAACGGATGGACTGTTGACCAGCCCGAAGGGCATAACGAGGTATTCGTAGTGTCCAGTAGCCGTTGAGAATGCAGTTTTCCACTCGTCCCCCTCCTTGATGAGGATCAGATTATATGCTCTGCGGAGATCAAGCTTAGTAAAGTACTTTGCTGTGCGAAGCTGTTCCAATGCAGCACGAACCAGGGGTAGAGGGTAGCAAAACTTGACGGTTATTTCGTTCAGACCGCGGTAGTCGATGCAAGGACGGAGACCCCCGTCCTTCTTGCTCACGAAGAAGAACCCAGCAGTCGCAGGTGAAGTGGATGGACGTATGAAGTCCTTGGCCAATTCCTCCTCGATATATTTCTTCATTGATTCTGATTCGGGATGAGACAGCGGGAAGATACAGCTCTTGGGTGGTGTCGCTCCTGGAATCAAATCAATGGCACAGTTGTAAGGGCGATGAGGAGTTAGTTGGTAAGCACGTACCTTGCTGAAGGCTACTGCCAGATCCCGGTATTCGCTGGGAAGTTAGAATTCAGAGGGAGTCTCCAAGGAGGGTTCAGTGGTGAGCTCAGTGGGTTCGGCAGCTTGGATGGTTCTGATACATAAGGGAGGGGAGTGTGGTAGACAATTGGTTAGACAATGTTTGTTCCAGTGTATAATCTGTCCCCCTCTCCAACAGATGTGTGGGTTGTGAGTACGGAGCCACGGTAAACCCAGTATAATAGAGGATGTAGATCTAGGCAAGATATGAAATTGGATGCACTCAGTATGAAAGATGCCGATCTGCATGGTTAGTGGTTGTGTGATGGTGTTAATGCGTCCTGAGCCCAGTGGCCGACCGTCTATAGCCTCCACTGTGAGAGAAGAAAAACATTTGATTAATGGGATTTTCTGTTGCTGAGCATAGCTTTGGGACATGAAGTTCCCCGCTGCCCCGGAATTCAGTAACGCAGAAGTCTCTAGATGAACGTCATTAATCAGTAGCGTAATGGGCACTGAAACACGCATATGAGCAATAGTATGGATTAGGGTCACTCACCGAGCGTGGGTTCTCAGGACGGGAGCGTACCGGGCAGTTGTTTCTCATATGACCAGGGCTGCCGCAGTATAGGCACAGACAATGAGTTAAGCGTCGACTTCTCTCCTCTTCAGACAAATGGTAAGCGTTAATTTGCATGAGTTCAATGAACTCTGGATCGGCCAATGGAGGTGTGCGGGCACTGCGCTTGGAACCAGCTTTGCGTGAACGAATGAGGTTATCAACGTGAATAGAGAGTTCAATAAACTGGTCCAAACTCTTTCCCTCATCTCGGCAGGCTAACTCAGTCTGTAACTCATGAGACAATCCTCTTCTGAAGCAAACCTTCAGTGTGTCACTCACCCAGTTGGTCTGTGCAGCGAGTGTGCGAAAAGCGAGAGCGTATTCTGCCGCCGTTCTCCGTCCCTGAGTCAGCTCCATTAGACGATCACTGGCCCCCTTCCCGTCACAGGGATGATCAAACACCTCTTTGAACCTCTGCAAGAAATACTCATACATGGGAAAAGCAGATCCATCATCTCCCCACACAGCCGTAATCCATTCCAGCGCTCTCCCCGTAAACAATGAACAAATCAAAGCGATCTTACCAGCGTCGGTACTAAACATGGCGGGTTGTTGATTTATAAAGAGGGAACACTGGAGAATGAAGCCCTTACACTTTGCTGGATCACCGTCAAACTTTTCAGGCAGAGGGAGGCGGGGGTTTGTCAGCGGCGGCGTCCCTGCCGCGTGTGTAATGGCGGCTGCGGCGAGTGGTGGAGGCGCCGTCGGGGCAGTGAGTTGCAAGCCTTGGAGTGCCTTTACCAGCTCCTCCGTAAGGTTGGTGAGACGGTTGAGCTGGTGCTGGTGAGCGGCGAGCTGGCTGGCCTGGGCTGACATGGTAGCACACAGGTGAGAAAAAGCAGCTGGATCTTGGTTTGGCGAAGTCTTCTGTAACGAATCATCACTCAGGCTGGGATCCATTTGCATGCTTTTATTAATAACAGAGTCGTCGTACAGGCTGGGTCAAAACAGGGGCAGACAGGAACAACAGAGGAAGGCAGAATCGTAGTCAAATAACAGGCAATGGGTCAGGACAGGCAGATATCACTTACAGATCAGAAACCAAGGCAGAGATCAAGGGCTGGCAGCAGTGGGTCGAGAAACGGGGACAGATGTAATCAGCAACAGGTAATCAAACAGGATATAAACACTCAGAAATGTTCACCAAGGCAAAACAAGACTTCGCAATGTACTGAGGTGTGTGGCAGTCTTATATAGTCCGGGTAATGGGTATCAGCTGTGGAAGTAATTAGTCCAAGGTACGGGCTTCTGGGAAATGTAGTGAATGTGTAAAGTGTGTGTGTCAGTATTCGGGTGAAGGCTCCCTCCGATGGTCAAAGGAGGGAACCACGGAGCTCGTCTCTGTGACAACAGGAATGAATTACATTTTAAAATATATTAAAATAGAAAAGAGTTGTTTTAAATTGTAACAACATTGCACAATATTTTTACTGTATTTTTTATCAAATAAATGCAGCCTTGTAGAGCCATGTCAAAAACATGAAAAAATCTTACTGACCTCAAACTTTTGGACGTTATAGTGTATTCAATATTGACTGATACAAAAAAAATTAAAAATCTTACATAATCAATATTATATTAGATATATTGATTTGTTGCGGAATGATCCAAGAAATTGAGAAATAAAACATTTCTGAACAACCACTGATTCTCCAGTTACATGTGACCCCGAGGCAGGAAAGGCTTTGGGTCTAACTAATCACTGATTTTCATTTTTCATAATATCCTTATTATTCCAATGGCTATGGTCCTAAAAATTAACCTCCATCATTAATAAAAGCTGAAAGGAAAAACCCACCATAGGCTATTCAGTTTTTCTGACCACTACATAGCTTTTTGCAGTGCTTGTAAAGGTTAATTTCTCCACAGCAAACCTCATGATTGAACACCATATGAAGGGTACTTCCAAGGTCTTGCAAGCCAGCAGTGGACAGTGCTGTGTTCCGTTGTTTCTTCCAAAGTTCCACGTCTTTTCCCAGAATCCTCAGTCCCTGCCAGGCCGTATATTGTGCTGTCATCTGTCTCTAATGAAAAGTCATGGGAGACAGTGGTTGCATGTGTACTTTTAAATGCATAATTTATAAGCAGGGTTAGTGAATAATAACACACCATGAATAAAGTTGCTATATGCATTCTGCTAATGTGCCTGCGTATATGTCTTACTTATATCTCCAGCATTATAATAAATATGGTGGGTCAGATTCCTCAGCTCTTAAACCACCAGGATTGTGTGGTTTGAATATTTACTTTCGACCGTGCATTGTGGGGGATCATATGTGCAGTAAAAAACTGTTTATCCATGTTCAGTAACTTAACAACCGACCAATGAAAACACACTGGTGTCCAAAGCAGAGATTTTTTAAATCAAAATCTTCTTCCTGTCCACTGATGTCAGGCATCAAATAGCGTCTCAGAATATTTATTTAAATGCACAAAATTCATATTGAGGTTGATTCTTTTTCTTCCATGTCAAACATCCACATTTTCACCTAGACATCTGATATATTGCCTGTTTATTGTTATTTAACACTTGAGGCCAATTTTGAAAATCCATGCCAGACTTTCTGTATTAAAGTCATTGAAGCAACTTTAAGAACAAATGTATTGTGGAAAAACCCTTTGATATGGTTTTTGAAGTGTTTTCAAGGCTGAAATGGTCAGCTATTAATGGAAGTTTGCTTACAAGGAGAACCTTGAGCCAGGCTGAAAAGAAATGTAGCCTGAGGCCCCTCGCAGTTTATTACCCTACTGATACAAATCTGAAGGGCCATATTAAACTCATATTGTGCTATTTAACTGACAGCCAGGTTAGGAGTGACAGTCAGGTCAAACTTTTATTTTTATAAGACTAGTCTGAATCTGTCATCTTTTTTAAGCAATTTGACACAAACAAAACTTCGGAATAGGCACAAAACCTGCTGATATGTAGCCGAACAGAAAGACTGCACGTGTTAAAGGATTAGTTCACTTTAAAATGAAAATTACCCCAAGATTTACTCACCTTCAAGCCATCCTAGGTGTATATGACTTTCTTCTTTCTGATGAACACAATCGGAGTTATATTAATAAATATCCTGACGCATCCAAGCTTTATAATGGCAGTGAATGGGACCAACGAGTATGAAGAAAATGCATCCATTCATCATAAACATACTCCACACGGCTTCGGGGGGTTAATAAAGGCCTTCTGAAGCAAAATAATGTGTTTGTGTAAGAAAAATATCCATATTTAACAAGTTATAAAGTCAAACATCTAGCTTCCATCAGACCGTTTTCCATAACTTACGTAACGCCAGTTACGCCTTTTTCATAAGTTGAATACGGAAAGCATAGGACGTAGTGTAAGTGTTTTGAACTGCGAGAGGTGTTACACTTTCTTCTTAAGTTGAATACAGAAGGCAGTCTGGTGGAAGCTAGATATTTTACTTTATAACTTGTTAAATATGGATATTTTTCTTACACAATTGTATCGCTTCACTTCAGAAGGCCTTTATTAACCCCCCAGAGCCGTGTGGAGTACGTTTATAATAGATGGACGCACTTTCTTGAGCTTCAAACTCGTTGGTCCTGCTCACTGCCATTATAAAGCTTGGATGCGTCCGGATATTTATTAATACAACTCTGATTGTGCTCATCAGAAAGAAGAAAGTCATATACACCTAGGATGGCTTGAGGGTGAGTAAATCTTGGGGCAATTTTCATTTTAAAGTGAACTAATCCTTTAAAGTCAGCATAAAAAGGAAGTTGTGATAGTCTTTTATACCTATTGTGAAGTATATCAATGTGAAACGGCCTCTCAAACAAGAAAATTGTAGGACGGGACTTGATTTTGTCCATCAGGAATTGATTGGATCGCTGGATCGTTGTCATTTGCTATCATTTGCTTTCCAACATGTTTAGTGAATGAAAAATAAGTACACTACTAGAAAACACAGATGCCACTTCCTTCTGACTGCAGCTTTGCTCTGCTCAGGTGGTAAGCAGATCTAAACACACACATACACCCCTTAGCTTTTCATTAATGAGTTGCACTTGTGTTTCTCATGCTGAAGATTCTCCTCCTGTTCCTAACAAGCCCCTCGACGGCTGGCCTGTGCCATCTGAGCTAGCAAGGTCCCCCAAAGCTCATTTTCCAAGACATTACCAAATACTTTTGCTGTCTGTTTCCACAAGGCTCCTTCAGCTTGGTAACCCGAGAGTGAAACAATCGGAGCAATTATGTTGTTTTGAGAGTAATATCACTGGGGATGAAGAATGTGAGCCATGCTTTGGTAAGTGTGTGTCTTTAACAGCTTGTGAATACATATGTTTACTCGAAGACAGAGAAGTACTGTGAGCTGAAAACGTGTGGAAAACAAAAAATCCCTAATGAATAAGTAATTAAACGTTTAATGTAGGTTATAAATAGAGTAAGAACATCACTAAAACTGAATCGAAGAGTGGTAGTGATTCATTTTGATTCATCACAGCTGTTGACACTCCAACAGTAAAAACATGACATGCAACTCCGTCTTCAATTGGAAAAATTTTGCTTTCAATTCCCCACACCACTGAGAACCATTTTTTCCCGTACAAAACAAGAAATGTATTCAAGTGTGCTAACTTTTTTTAAACAAAAACTATACTTTCAGCCTACTTATATACTTTAAGATATGCTTAAACTTAAACTTGTCAAGTATACAGAAAAGTTTAAGTATATTTGACCTGTACTTGTACTTCTTATCTTGATCGAGATATACTTAAGAAAAGTATAATTTAATATTATAAGTACTGTACAATTGGCTTGTATTTACTCTTATGATAGAGCAGCATATTAAATAATAATAAATTTTAAAAAATCACACTTTTTTTATTGCTTCTTTTAGGTAGTTCTCCAGGATGTGTTTTATATACTATCTGATAAACATACATAAGGTTAGTCAAGAGTAACAATTTAACAATTTTGTCCCAATAAGTACTGAAATTACACTTACAAATTGTTTCAAAGCAGCTTCACAGTAATAAACAGAGAAATAATGATCAATGATGCAAAACTAATCAAATATTTAATGGTTAGTCAAATAGACAAACTCAAATTGTGTTGTACAACAGCTCTAAAAAGACAACACTGTCATTATTCAGCTCCAGTCATTTCAATGTTGATTCAATTCAGTTCAATAACAGTGTCGCAAAATGTTGCAAACTTTGTCAAATATGAAATAAAGTCAAATCAGCTATAAAGCAGCTCTACAGAAGACAATAGTGTCCCCATCCAGCTCAATTCAGTTCAAGTTTTGTTCTCATCCATCAGTGTCGGTGCAGTCAAACCGATAATATTACTGAATATTAAGTGTACTTATAAGGATATTTAGAAAATATACTTGAACTTTACTCAAGTTTACTTCATAAAATGAACTTAAAGTGTAAGGAACTACTTTCAAATACAAACACTAACCACCCCAAAGTCTACTATATCCATGTCTGATTTTGGTTTTGTCTGGAGTCTGAGCACTTATTTTTCCCAATGGAAATCATTTCTGCCATTTCCCAATAGCTTTGGCTGGAGTGTCAGTTCCCAACTCATTGCTGTTAAAAAACTGACAACTAGAAAAGTGCAAAAGAGGCTTTAAGTTTGTCTCTTGAGTTCATATCAGCAGTACAATCTGTGGACAGCTGTACAATAGAGCCTTAACAGAGACAGTGACTTATGAAACAGCCATCTGACTCCCTGCTGTGAGTGTTTAACTCTTTCACAACTAAACCCGATAAAAACCCAGACTCAAGCGTGCTCAAAACCGTTTATCCACGCACAGCCTGATGTGAGGGATTCCATCGATCTTGTTTAGAGGCCTGTCAGGTAACTTCAAGAATGTTGCTCTGGTCACTCCAGCACAGTTTTTTTTTCGCATTTCCCCATTGTGGCGGCCTCCGCTCGCATCCAAGGCCTTGTCGTCGTTTCAGGAATCTGTGTGAGGAATGAGAGGAATTTTGGGCTTTTCTCAGTCTCCGTTTTCCTCTCTTCGCTTCGTGTTGTCCGAATGGCCGGGGCCGTTAAGTTTTTCTTTTGTTTTTTTGAATGGTGACCAACAATAACAACATCCCATAAACAATGGAGTTGGTTGAGTTAATGGGGAGTGGGGGGGGTGAAGTGTTATTGCGTTTGGCAGCTGCTGCGCTGGCAGGCTCTCGAGTGAGGGTTAGCAATGTGCTCTTTGTGGTAGTGAGGAGATATTATGTCAGTTCTTGGATATGCGGCAGGTCTCGCGGGACAGAGGACTCTGCATCCTTTAGTAAACCCCCTCTGTCCTTTCTCACATGCATTCATTTTAACACAATGCCATTGACAAAGCACCTGAAGCAATTTTAGTTCACTCACACATTGTTAATAGCAAACTAACAAAGCAAATGTAAAATTTTCCTGGTGTACTTAATATTTAATTTGCTTATATTGTATACTGTATATACAGTGTGTATGTAAAGTGGCTGAGCATGATATTGTCATGTCGTACATAAAGGGATAGTTCACCCAAAAATAAAAATTCTTTCATCATTTACTCACCCTCAAATTGTTCCAAACCTGTATGAGTTACTTTCTTCTATTAAACACAAAAGAAAATATTTAGAAGAATGCTGGTAAAGTTGACGGTAGCCAGGGATGGGCAGTATTTATGATACATGTAATTCAAGTACAAAATAGTATTTTGTAATTTGTATTTGATAGGGTTGATGAAAATGGCTTTGTATTTTGTATCAAAATACTTTAGTGTTTTGTAGTTTTAAAATACTGTAAAATACTTTGTAAGAAGTCTACATGATGACATTATAAAAATGCGGCCTCTGATTGGTGCTTACTCAGTGGTTTGCCCAGACGTTAAGTTTTGGTGTTCGTTTTAATAGCCTAGGCCAGAGGTTCCCAAACTTTTTTAGGCCAAGGCCCACTTTCTCTCCAAATCAACACTGCAAAAACATTTGTATTCTAGTGTTATTACTTTTTAACCCCGTTATTTTAAAGAAGAAATTCAAGATAGATTTAAACCCTCAGTGTTCTTTCTTCAAACATACTTTGCAAACATTCTTACCAACTTAAAACTACTCTGCTCAGTTATACAGTAACTTAAAGGTGCCCTAGATTCAAAAATTTAATTTACCTCAGCATAGTTAAATAACAAGAGTTCAGTACATGGAAAAGGCATACAGTGAGTCTCAAACTCCATTGTTTCCTCCTTCTTATATAAATCTCATTTGTTTAAAAGACCTCCGAAGAACAGGCGAATCTCAACATAACACAGACTGTTACGTAACAGTCGGGGTGTACGCCCCCAATATTTGCATATGCCAGCCCATGTTCCCAACATTATGAAAGGCATTAGACAAGGGCAGAACGTCTGGATGTGCACAGCTGAATCAACAGACTAGGTAAGCAAGCAAGAACAATAGCAAAAAATGGCAGATGGAGCAATAATAACTGACATGATTCATGATAACATGATATTTTTTGTGATATTTGTAAATAGTCTTTCTAAATGTTTCATTAGCATGTTGCTAATGTACTGTTAAATTTGGTTAAAGTTACCATCGTTTCTTACTGTATTCACAGAGACAAGAGCCGTCGCTATTTTCATTTTTAAACACTTGCAGTCTGTATAATGCATAAACACATCTTCATTCTTTATAAATCTCTCCAACAGTGTAGCATTAGCCCGTTAGCCACGGAGCATAGCCTCAAACTCATTCAGAATCAATGTAAACATCAAAATAAACACTGTACTTACGCGATTAGACATGCTGCATGACGAACACTTTGTAAAGATCCATTTTGAGGGTTATATTAGCTGTTTGAACTTTTTTTATGTTGTTTAAGGCAAGCGCGAGCTCCGTGGGCGTGGAGCACGAGATTTAAAGGGCCACACACCCTGAATCGGCTCATTTCTAATTATGCCCCAAAATAGGCAGTTAAAAAATGAATTAAAAAAAAATCTATGGGGTATTTTGAGCTGAAACTTCACAGAGACATTCAGGGGACACCTTAGACTTATATTACATCTTTTAAAAAAAAATTCTAGGGCACCTTTAAGTAAGCACAAGTCAACCTGCCATACCAAACAAGACCACAGGGAGAGATGCCAGAGAACTACATTTAGATACTCAATTAATAAACAAACCAAAATACAAATTAAAAATAAAAACTTTCTAAATGCGTGGAAACTCAGCGATCTGTGGGCGGGTCAATGTCATCAGTGAACAGTTCCTCTGTCAGAACCATAGACTGTAAAAAAATATGGACATAGTGTCCGTGACGTCACCCATAGAGTTCTGAAGAGCAGTTTTGAAGCGAGAATAAGGCCGCTGCCATCTTAGCAGCACGTGACCGCACGTCACTCCCGGATAACTGAAAATGGGCAAAGGTTTACTGTCAATCTATGGTGTTTTTATTTATTTTATAAGATATAGATGCTCCAACACCAGTCATTAATTTGTGTGGGGTGTGCAAATAACACAAAAAAATCAAACGGAACTTCATACCTTTATAATGAAATAGAGATCGCGAGATAAATCCAATCCGTGGCACTTGGGTAAAATGTCCATTGCAAAACAAAAAACAGTACTTTTTGTCCACGAAAGCGTTAAATCCATGAAATATTGATATTTTATCCATTGTTTGCATCACATTTCTTCTGAATGATCTGCTCTCCATCATCGTTCAAGAAATAATGCAATCTGAGCAGCGTTTATGTTGAAAACTGTATACGATCGTATCTAACAAACAAATGAGCCCGTGTCCAAAGCATAATTTTTCAAAATAGTGCAGCAGTTTTAGTTATAATATCCAAGCAGTGCTGTCGGGAGTTTTATATCCTCCTGCTATTGACATTGTAGTAAATCTCAGGAACAAAACTTTTAGCCAATGCCAAGACGATCCAACAACGTGTGTTCTGTTTATCTTCCGCATGCGAGCACATGTACACAGACACACATCAGTCTCGACTATTAAAGCTGCGGTAGGGAGTTTTTAGAAAACGTTGACTTAGCCTGAAAATTTGAACAAGCACAACTCACAGGTCACTCCCCCTTGCTCTCTGCTGCGCTACAGCCCTCCCTCCACAGCTCCTCCCCCATCACAACGGAGCCTCAAAACATTACGTATTTTGCAATACATGTAATGTAACTATATGACGTTGCACTATTTCTATAAGTAATAAAAAGCTAGTAAGATAATATAACGGTAACTAACGTTACAGTATGCAAAGGATCACCCTGAAATCTACAAGAAACCATGCCATACATAATTTGTCAGGCCTGTTTTGAAATTATCTTAGTTGTGTAGTTCTTAAAAAATGAAACAAATCAAGCAGGGATACTTACTTGTCAAGCAGAAATGTGGCTAACTCTGCATCGGTTTTTAATCCTTTCAGGGCATGTAGCTCCCTCCACCTCGGAAAAGCCGCTCCGATATTTACCCTCGTTTTATTTCGGGCTCTATCTAGTTCTTTCTTTTTGGCTTTTTTATCATCGTCATCTGTCTTTTTCCATTTACCCGTCTTTATTTTATGAGCAGGTGCCACTCGAGGAATTGGCAGTTTGGATTGTTTGTCTGCCATAAGCAAAGCTGCGGCACACCGGTAATCTTGAATTTGAACGCCTGTACGCACTGTGCATGAGAGGGGTGTGATCAGCGCGCACAAGAGCTTGATTGACACTGCTAAGACACTCCTCCTGGCTCTGATTGGTTGTTTCTTACCGGGAGCGGTGTATTTCTGCAAATGGCAATAGGACCACTGGGAGGAGCCAGAGGAGCTTGATTTTTTCACAGATTATCTAGGCGTTTCTCAATGTCAAGGATACTTCCTTGGCAGGACTGGTCCTTCCAAGTCACTTCCTTCAGAGGCTAGGCGAGGCTCCTCTTTAGCATTCGGAGAACACGTAAATGGAACAGACTAGCAAGTGCTCGTCATTGCGTCATTACGTCAGTGAAAAGGTCCGCTTTCGGCGCTGAAAAATGGAAGAGCAAAAAGCTATGAATAACGCTGTGAATGGTATAATGGTATAATATTAACGTTAAATTACTTTGGACAACTTAACTAGTTATTTATAAAAGAAATGCCGGTGACAGCAACCAAGCTAACAATTGTTAAATGGCGGTCCGGTTCAGTTAGCCATCAATAACGTAATTTGTATTTATATAATTTATAATATCAATACAGTAGTAATTTGTACTGGCATTTAAACGTTAAACTTTATTTATGACATATTTACTACAGTTATAACAAATGTTTGGTAACGTAAATATACTTACATTTGAAAGCATATTGCCCGCTAACGTCCGACATTTTTTAAAAAAATATTTGAACAAGATCGCAAAGCTGCACGCATAGGATTGTGGGTGATTTGAGAGCCTTTCCTGCATATGGGATATTTTTCGAACGAAGGACTCAGTCCTTGTTTGAAATTCCGAGGATCCTCGACATTGGAACAGTCCTTCGACGGATGTCGATGACGTAGCATCCTCGAAATTCTGGCTTCCGAGGATCCTTCCTTGACATTGAGAAACGTCTTCTGTCTCATATTCTACTGTCAGGACATAATGACAGGTTTAACAAATATGTAAAAAATACATTTTTACAAAAGTTACCTACAGCAGCTTTAATGCAGCAAGCCATATTTTATAATTGTATAAAAAAAGAGAGAAAAAAGCACGAATACGGCTGAGATGCCTAATTTAGCCGCTGGAATTAGCTGAGGTAACATGACGACAGCTCACAGACAGCAGCGCGATCCACCTGTCACTCAAGTGACCACGCCCTTAATTATGCAGAACTTTTAAACGGATGAGTTATGCATAAAATATTCTCACCCCGTCAGAGTTGTCATGAAGGGCAAAATTAGCTATATAGACCAAAACCACAATTTGAACCAGACTGTAAACATGTTTTTTTCTGCTATAAACTTGGCCGTTTTAACATGGGGGTCAATGAGATTCTGCTCTCTTCTGCAGCCTGTCCCTAGCGGCCAGTCGATGAATCGCAGTTTCAGTCACTTCCATATTGGCTTCGCGAGAAACTTCTTGGTCAGAACAAGCAATCGTGGAGCGTCTGATGTCCATGTTTACAAACACCACTGATCCTCACAAATTTCACAAAAAACACTCACAGTACATTAATTTCGACAACTACGTGAATATATTGAACTGTTCATGCAGAAATACGATGTTATAGCGATCAGTGAGTCGAGAGCGCACATGCACGGTTTGTTTGCGCATAATAACGGACTCGCGCATGCCTAATGTACGACTGCTGTATGTCAATGTAATCGTCTTTACCTTCATTATAATCGCCATCCGTCAAAACCTTTTAGCGACACTGGTTTTCTTTTTTCAACTGAGAGAGTTTGCGTTCTGAGCCACCGTTCAGTCTGTATTTCACAGCAGCACGATGAGAAACGACTGGACTCCGAAACAATCGCAGAATACATACGAGAGAGGTGGTGCCTTATTGTTTTAAATGTATTTTTTAATTTAGTTAATTTATCTATTCTAATGTAACATATTAATAATACAATTAATTAATTATTTTAATATATTTAAATTAATTTTAAGTTATCTCGCGGCCCACCTGGAGGATCACTGAGGCCCCCTAGTGGGCAGCGGACCACAGGTTGCACTGGCCTAAATAGTTTACCAATTTACATAATGTTCTTGAAAACTATTATAACAAGCAGCAGCCCCCTATATTTATGATTAACAATCAAATGATTAATTAGTGCTATGAATACAGGAGCCATCAGTTGTCTTCTTATGAATGACTTGTTTGTCATTGAGTCAGTGTTGCTGATGCAAAGTAGGCCCTTCGTTACCAAACACCAAATAACTAAATTAGGATACAATTATGAGTCATTTGCAAACTGTTAAACATTAACTGTGGGTTACTTTAAAACTAACCTTCATCTGGGAGATCACAGGGATATGTGAATATTTGATCTGTTAAAGCCACAATATGTGAATTTTTATTTTTAAACATGATTAGTTTTCTGTCAATAAATGAATCCAAACAGTTCCTCATCTGTCTAATAAAACATATAATATATTACATATAATATGTTTTATTAGACAGATGAGGAATATGATGTTTCTTTGGTGTTTCCATGGTTTCTACAAAATAAACCCAGAAACTGAGGGTAACGCGGGTATAATGTCATTGATAGGCGTTGCGCGGACACAGCCCATGTCCTGGTTAAAATTGCATATTTCTCTGGATTTAAAGGGGTGGTTCAGTGGTTTTTTNCAGTGTTTTTTTCTAGGCTTGATTGTGTTTTTGGGGCACAGTTTAACATGTCTTAATGCTTTGTTTTTTTGAAAACGCTGTATTTTTCATATATTTTACCTTTATTCTACACCTCTGTTTCCATTGTCGTTTGAACGGCTCGTTTGACTTCCTGGTTCTATGAAGCCGCTCCCTACAAAATACGCAATGTGCTCAGATTGGTTAGCGGGCCCAGTGTATCGTGATTCGCTGAAGCGTCCGGAAACGCCACGCCCCTTACCATTCGTTGTTACCAGAGCCGTTACATGTGCTTCAGTGGAAAGTAAATAATGGCGACTATATTGCTGTATCAAATTGAGCCCGAATCAAACCCAGATGAAAAGGGTCAAGCTGCAATAGCGGCTTTTAAAGGACGTTTATGAATGGTATTTCATTTTGTATTTGTGTCAAAGTGTTTAGATATGCTGTCACTGCTGTTTGTTAGCTTTCAATATACGGTTTTATCCTGATTAAAGCTTTACTGTAGCCGAATACATGACTGAGTCGTAGCATTTTAGTAAAGGTAGCGTTTAATTTATAGCATGAACAACTGTTTGTCTGTGAACATAGAAGTTTGTTGGCGTTTTTTGAAGAAGTATAGAAAATACTTAAAATATTTTTGTAGAAAATATCAGTGATTATAATGGGTTCTATTATCTTTTGACGCGTCGCTCGCGTCCGGTGTACACAACTCTTCCGCTTCCATAATGCCACGCGACATGGCCTCGCCCACTTTGTTGCGTGTTCCCGGGGGCGTGTTTTGCAGGGTTTATGATGTCACCAACCCGGGAAGAAGCTCGTTGTAGTCCAAACCGGTCGTTTTTGTAGGCATTAAACTATGATAACTTTAAAAGACAATATCTCCGTTTGCATTGAACTTTCAGCGCTGTAACTTTGCAGATACTGTTTATCCTCAGGCAGCAACGTTACACACTAACTAAAGTTTAAAAAAGTGAAATCGCAATGAACCACCCCTTTAATCATTCTTGGTCAACAAAATATATAACATTGTTCTAGTGGTTTTTGGATATTTTAATCCAAAAATCCTACATATTGTGCCTTTAACTGGTTGCATATGTCAGATTTATTGCATGACTCAGGCAGAGAAAAGCTGTTGCTTTCAAACATTGTTTACTTAATCAACTTAATCAAGTGTAATGGTGAAGGAATAGATCAAATAGGCAATTTGATGGAAGGTTTTCGATGAAATTTCATGCTCCCTTGTAAAAGTATTTTTTAGTATTTTTAAAATACAAAAATACAGTAGTTTATTTTGGTACATGGTGTGGTGTATGTAGCTGTGGCTGTATTTTGTAGTTTATTTTGATACACTTAAAATGAAGGTATTTGGTATTTTATTTTAAAATACATTTTGATTTATTTTTGCCCAACTATGACGGTAGCCATTGACTTCCATAGTAAGAAAAAAAATACTATGGAAGTCAATGGCAACCATTAACTGTTTGATTACCAACATTCTTCAAAATATTTTCTTTTGTGTTCAACAGAAGAAAAAACTCATACAGGTTTGGAACAATTTGAGGGTGAGTGAGTGATGACAGAATTTTTATTTTTGGGTGAACTATCCTTTTGACGTTGTGTTAAGCCTGTGCAACATTGTTGAAGATCTAATTCATTGGACCCTCACACACAATGCACTTTGGTAAAAAGGGGCAGGGCCTTGGGCCTCTTCGATGCACAGGTGCTGGCTCAGTCCCGTTGCCATGACAACCAGTCTTGGTTGGCACAGGGTCCTGGCCGAGGTGTGCTGCTCTCAGGTTACAGATTTTGCAACTTTTGAGGGCCAAAGGACTCTTCCAACTCTCAGTGCCAAAATAACACAAGAAATCTAATCAGGAACCAGAGCAACAAAAAATATTACAAAAGCACAGTTAGGTGGTGAAAATGTATTAACAAAAAAAAAAAAAAAGTCTCCTGTGTGCAAATAACAATACTAACTGAAAACAAAAGGTTTTGTGTCAGAGTTGAGGTTTTTAATAGAGGCTTCCCACTTGTGTCAGAAATTTGTATATAAAGCATGATGAACTAAGATCCTGCTGTAGTATTCATGAATGAATAAGTAAAGGTCTGATGATATTCTTCCCACAAGATGACAAGTGACTGCCATCTAGTGGTCATATGTTTGTGAAACAAATAGACAGGTTGAGGAACAGTTCAAGGTATTTTATTCAAAATAGAAAGAGAACAATAATATGTCACTCCAAACATACAACAGAATTAACACAACTAATTAAAGTGATTCATGAACATAATATTTTAAGTGTTGACTAAGAAAGCAACATATTTTTAGTTCAGTCATTCTAGTTTCAATCCTATTCCCACACAAAACACACACACACACACACGAGAAGATTCACACATCCTTAAAGCCTCATTTGATGCATGGTAGCAAAGACTTATTATAAGTGTGTCACAAATACAATCCTCACTCTGTGATACATCAGTCCTCATGTTTATTCATTCATTCATTGGGTTTTCATCCACACATGTATCACTGGAATCATGATTTTGGCTTGTAGGGATCAGACCAGATCTTCACACCTAATTCAAATAAGACACATAACATGGCAATCATTTAAAGAAACTAATGTGCGTTAAATAGCATTCATATGGGCCTAATGCAAATAAACTGTAGTAGGATATTTACTAGAATCTATATTCCTGCCACTAAATGATCCTACTTAAAGCGTCAGACTACAAATCACATGTGTGGTGTCAGGTATTACATGTATTCTTATATGTTTATATCACATATAAACTCACAACACTTGGCAGATGTCATAAAGAGTGAGCATGACTTACCAACAGGCTGCACATCTGCTTGATTGACTCCAGCTCGATTCATCTTCTGGACCTGCTCTGTAAACACATGAACAAAAATTCAGACAGCAAAGACTGTAGGGAAACGCTGACGTTAAACTTTCTTATTGGGTGAATCTTAAAAAACAAGCCCCTTTCACTTTACTTTCGTTTGTTTGAATTCACATTTTATTATTATTTTGAAATGTTTTAAACAATTATTTTTTTTCAGTGGTTCTCAGTGTTATTTTGATATTTAAACATGTCTTTATTTTGAATTAGATTATAATTTTATTTTTTGCTTACATTTTAATTTTAGTTATAGTTTGTCATTGTTTTTTTGTCATTTTTATTCATTTTTTTGTTTTTCATGTATATATAGTTTTTGTTAAGTTTTAGCTTTTAATCTTAGTTTATTTAATTTGGTCTTTTTAGTACTTTAACTTAAACTAAACAAAAATGAGAACTAGGCAAAGAGCAGAAATAAGTTTTTATATTATTTCAGTACATGCTTATTTTATTTCAAGTAATCAATTAAATTGTCATTTTCCTCATTACTTTAATAAAATACTTTTACTACGGTACTTTAAAAAATCCTTTTTAATTAATTCAGTGTAGATTAAAGACAGTAAAACATTATACAGTGACGTAAATTCTTCACAATAATACAATAATCTTATGTCTATTATTTAC
The DNA here is from genome assembly GCA_003731715.1 of Anabarilius grahami. Lineage (NCBI taxonomy): Eukaryota > Metazoa > Chordata > Actinopteri > Cypriniformes > Xenocyprididae > Anabarilius > Anabarilius grahami. Next base: position 463,942 of record RJVU01035178.1, read on the forward strand.
ATTAATGTTTCCACTACCTAAACTGAAACTAATAAACTGCAATATAACACAAAATGCAATATAATAGAACGTGGTGCTATTTATATTACGTAAGTTTACTAACAACACATGAGCAGTGCCATAGTGACAAATGTCAGCGATAAACGCTTACTGTAGTCTTCAGTGTGAGTGAGAGGATGGAAAAATATAGGATAAAAAGCCACAGCAACCGCAGCAATGAAGCCTCCAAATATGAGCGTTATCCTCTTATTAGTGGACATGATTTTGACAGATTCACCTCATCCGAGGACAGAAATCAACTCAATCAAGTTTTTCCGGGGTGAAGTTCACATATTAAAAACAAGTTAAAAGTCTACTATTACTCAACAGTTGTTCTATATTGGAAGTGTATATTCAAAATAATTATAATTTAAAATATAATTTATATAAATATATGATATTATACGCGTAAAATGTTAATATAGTGAGCTAACGGTATGGAAGAATAATAATTGATAGTGGGACTTTTATGTTGTCGAGTGTTCTCCCGTCATGCTGTGTGTGTAGTGTTGCTGTGTCAGTGTGTGCAGTGATCGCTGTCTTTCATCAGTAATAATGTCCGGTAGTAACTCATATAGGCTACGATGCTCTCTCCCCGCGCATGAGATGGATGTCAGGGGTCTCGCCGCAGCCGCGTATCCAGACGGAGCGTTTGTGTCCGTGTCCAGAGACCGAACGGCACGGGTCTGGGTACCAAACCCAAGGTACATCACCACTAGCTTCCTCCTGCTGTGTATACCGGGTTTACTTTTGTTTGTTCGTTACTAAGCTGAATGTCTAATCGTTTTCAGAGTTAATGTATTTTTGCCAAAACAAGTGAAAATTGCCAACTCATGAGCATCATGAAACGAAACTGACCGGTTTTGGTTTCCTGACAGCGACCGATCTATAAAACACTCCACTAATGTAACGTTAAAGGAATAGTTCACCCGAAATGAAAAAGAAATCATTTACTCACTATCTTATTGTTCTCAACCCGTATGACTTTCTTTCTTCCTGCATCTTTTTCCATACAATGGCCGTAAAGGGTGACTGAGGGTGTCATTTTGCCTTTTGTGATCCACCGAAGAAAGTCACACACGTTGGGAGAATTGTCGTTTTTGGGTGAACTGTCCCTTTAAACTTCTCTAAGCGTTCTTTGAGATTCAATTCATATTCAATTAGACAAAAAACAAACAAAAACAAAATATAAATAAAATCATCTAACGTATACACTGCAACTCAAAAGTTTGGCTTCAGTAATTTTCTTTTAAAGAAAATAGATTTATTGAGCAAGGATGCATTACATTGATCAACAGTGATGGTAAAAACGTTCACATTGTTCAAAAAAACCAAAAAAAAACTACTACAAATTTTTTTCTTATTATTCATAAAAAAAATCCTTAAGATATCAGTTTATACACATATTAAGCAGCACAACTGTTTTCAACATTGATAATAATAATAAAATGTTTCTTGCGCACCAAATCATCATATGTGACCCTGGACCATAAAAATCAGTCATAAGGGTTAATTTTTTGAAATTGAGATTTATTCATCATCTGAAAGCTGAATAAATAAGCTTTCCATTGATGTATGGTTTGTTAGGAAAGGACAATAATTGGCCCGAGATACAACTATTTGAAAATCTGGAATCTGAGGGTGCAAAAAAATCTAAATATTGAGAAAATTGCCTTTAAAGTTGTCCAAATGAAATCTTTAGCAATGCATATATACTCACAAAAATACATTTTTGATATATTTACAGTAGGAAATTTACAAAATATCTTCATGAAACATGATCTTTATTCAATATCCTAATGATTTTTGGCATTAAAGAAAAATTTATAATTTTGACCCATACTATGTGTTGATGGCTATTGCTACGAATACAGGTGCTGGTCATATAATTAGAATATCATCGAAAAGTTGATTTATTTCACTAATTCCATTAAAAAAGGGAAACTTGTATATTATATTCATTCATTACACACAGACTGATATATTTCAAATGTTTATTTCTTTTAATTTTGATGATTATAACTGACAACTAAGGAAAATCCCAAATTCAGTATCTCAGAAAATTAGAATATTACTTAAGACCAATACAAAGAAAGGATTTTTTAGAAATCTTGGCCAACTGAAAAGTATGAACATGTACAGCACTCAATACTTAGTTGGGGCTCCTTTTGCCTGAATTACTGCAGCAATGCGGCGTGGCATGGAGTCGATCAGTCTGTGGCACTGCTCAGGTGTTATGAGAGCCCAGGTTGCTCTGATAGTGGCCTTCAGCTCTTCTGCATTGTTGGGTCTGGCATATCGCATCTTCCTCTTCACAATACCCCATAGATTTTCTATGGGGTTAAGGTCAGGCGAGTTTGCTGGCCAATTAAGAACAGGGATACCATGGTCCTTAAACCAGGTACTGGTAGCTTTGGCACTGTGTGCAGGTGCCAAGTCCTGTTGGAAAATGAAATCTGCATCTCCATAAAGTTGGTCAGCAGCAGGAAGCATGAAGTGCTCTAAAACTTCCTGGTATACGGCTGCGTTGACCTTGGACCTCAGAAAACACAGTGGACCAACACCAGCAGATGACATGGCACCCCAAACCATCACTGACTGTGGAAACTTTACACTGGACCTCAAGCAACGTGGATTGTGTGCCTCTCCTCTCTTCCTCCAGACTCTGGGACCCTGATTTCCAAAGGAAATGCAAAATTTACTTTCATCAGAGAACATAACTTTGGACCACTCAGCAGCAGTCCAGTCCTTTTTGTCTTTAGCCCAGGCGAGACGCTTCTGACGCTGTCTGTTGTTCAAGAGTGGCTTGACACAAGGAATGCGACAGCTGAAACCCATGTCTTGCATACGTCTGTGCGTAGTGGTTCTTGAAGCACTGACTCCAGCTGCAGTCCACTCTTTGTGAATCTCCCCCACATTTTTGAATGGGTTTTGTTTCACAATCCTCTCCAGGGTGCGGTTATCCCTATTGCTTGTACACTTTTTTCTACCACATCTTTTCCTTCCCTTCGCCTCTCTATTAATGTGCTTGGACACAGAGCTCTGTGAACAGCCAGCCTCTTTTGCAATGACCTTTTGTGTCTTGCCCTCCTTGTGCAAGGTGTCAATGGTCGTCTTTTGGACAACTGTCAAGTCAGCAGTCTTCCCCATGATTGTGTAGCCTACAGAACTAGACTGAGAGACCATTTAAAGGCCTTTGCAGGTGTTTTGAGTTAATTAGCTGATTAGAGTGTGGCACCAGGTGTCTTCAATATTGAACCTTTTCACAATATTCTAATTTTCTGAGATACTGAATTTGGGATTTTCCTTAGTTGTCAGTTATAATCATCAAAATTAAAAGAAATAAACATTTGAAATATATCAGTCTGTGTGTAATGAATGAATATAATATACAAGTTTCCCTTTTTGAATGGAATTAGTGAAATAAACCAACTTTTTGATGATATTCTAATTATATGACCAGCACCTGTATACCTGTGCGACTTATGACTGGTTTTGTGGTAGAGGGTCACATATTAGAATGATTTCTGAAGGATCATGTGATGCTGAACACTGGTGTAATGACTGCTAAAAATTCAGCTTTGCCATCACAGGAATAAATTCCATTTTAAATGATATTAAAATAAATTAAAAAAAAGTAATTTTAAATTGTAATAATATTTCACAATATTAGTTTTACTGTATTTTTTGATCAAATAAAAGACAGCCTTGGTGAATATCTTACCAACCTCAGACTTTTGAACGGTAGTGTATAAAGGCTAAATTTTAAATGTATAATAAAAACACAGTCTTATTAAAAATGACATAAACACTGTTAACCTAGCCAACTCTTCTGTATTTTTTGCAGTGAAAACCAGGCCTTTACTGAGATGCTCTGTATGAACGGCCACTCAAACTTTGTGTCTTGTGTGTGTATCATCGCTCCTAATGAAACATATCCCCGAGGACTCATCGCAACTGGAGGTCACGACAACAACATCTGTGTGTTTTCACTAGACCGACCAGACCCTCTGTTCACCCTCAAGGGTCACAAAAACACAGGTACTGTCCACTGCTGCTAAGTATTTATTACAGTGGTTTAACTGCATGCAGATGTATTGAAATGCCACTGGAAGGATTTCTGTGGTCATTCCTGGTGTTTTTGTGTGTTTGTTTACAGTCTGCACACTCTCAGCTGGCAAGTTTGGCACAATACTGAGTGGTTCATGGGATACTACAGCCAAAGTCTGGCTCGGAGAGAAGTGCATGATGACTTTACAGGTAAAATGGCAGGGTTCTTGGTATCACCACAGTAGGACTGCACTATTAATCAAAATAAAACCGTAATCGCAATTTGGCTTAGTGCGATTATCAAGTGTCAAAGGCTGCGATTTAATTAAATAAATATATGGCTCATGAGCAGCTCGGGATCTGGTATTTTCAGTGTTTTGGAGCAGCTCGGTTCATAGTAAATGCTGCTCCACATGAACTCATCTGTGCATATGAGTTTTGGTCCCTTATAATATGCATTTGGGAGCACAACATGTGCCAACTATCTTCCTAAAATTTTCAGGGATGGGATGCTGCAAAACTGTCACGGGACAGAGGTGAGAGACGCCTATATATATATGTATATATATATATACAGTACAGTCCAAAAGTTTGGAACCACTAAGATTTTTAATGTTTTTAAAAGAAGTTTCGTCTGCTCACCAAGGCTACATTTATTTAATTAAAAATACAGTAAAAACAGTAATATTGTGAAATATTATTACAATTTAAAATAACTGTTTTNATCTTTCAGATTTATTTCATCCAGCCCACAGTATGCGAACAGATCAGTAGCAGAACAAGTTGAAGTAGGTGATGGAGTAGCTCGGAAAGGTTAAATCAATTAAAAACATGAATCAACCATTTAGAGGACATACCGGTCTTGTCATAAAATCAGTGGCTGCCCAGCTAACAAAAATATGTTCTAAGAATGTTTATTGTATGCATATTTGGGGTGCTGTCCAAGGGGAGGGCTCCGAGTTAAGAATTTGGCCCGAATTTAGAGTAGTCCCCCAATCCTTGATTGGAATAGGAACCAGCCAAAGTGAGGCGTTGGGGTGGAGGGGGATGTTGCAAAACTGTCATGGGACAGAGGCTATATATTCAGGTCTCTTCTCATGCTGATTGGTTGGATTACTTGAATGTGCTCCTCTAAAACTTTGTAAAAAGGGTTAGTTCACCCAGAAATTAAAATTGTCACTAATTACTCACTCTCATGTCGTTCCAAACCTGTAAGACTTTCGTTCATCTTTGAAACGCAAATTAAGGTTTAATCTGCCCCTCTACTGACAGCTACATAACTGGAACTTTGACGCTTAAAAAAGTTCATAAAGAGATCGTAAAACTAATCCATATGAATTGAGTGGTTTAGTCCAAATTTTCTGAAGAGATTTGATTGCTTTATATGATGAACAGATTGAATTTAGGCTTGATATAAACAACAGACATTGATCAGCGAACATAAACAGAAGCTCAACCGAACCTGCTTGACACTCAAAAACAAACCTCTTGCGGAAGCTCAAGCGTGCTGCATAACACACGAGAATGAACCTCATTGGTTCTCGCTCACGTCAAGCAAACATGTTTGAGTTTCTGTTTACAACAACTGATGTGTGAGTTGATGAATGTTTATATGTGAATAAAAGCCTAAATTCAATCTGTTCATCATATAAAGTGATTGTCTCTCTTCAGAAAACTGCTCAATTCATATGGATTATTTTTACGATCTCTTTATGAAATTTTTGAAGCGTCAAAGTTTCAGTTGAAAAGAAAGTGGTCCAAAAACTGGGATAGATCTGGGATAGAAAGCTTAGATTTCATCAAAAAGATCTTAATTTGTGTTCCGAAGATGAACGAATGTCTTACAGGTTTGGAATGACATGAGGGTGAG
>RJVU01035178.1:469993-539645 GCA_003731715.1 Anabarilius grahami
TTTTTTTTTTTTTTTTTTTTCAAAATAAAAGCTATATGGTTTAATGTTTAAAAATAAAGAAAGTAAGACAGCCATAAATATTAGTTTTGAAATTTAACTGTAAAATAAAAGTATTATTAATGTTAATATATTAATAAATGTGCATTATTTTACACTAATTTTTACAGTAAAATTGTGAAGTACCACAATATTATTTTTATTGTTTAATAATTTGTTTAATAATAATAATAATAATTATTGTCATATTGACATATAATCACAATTTTTGTCCAAATTGGATTTTTTTTTTATTACATTTGCATCACAATTTTTTATCAGTAAATCGCAATTAAATGTTTTAGTTTTTTTCCACAAATCATGCAGCTCTACACCAAAGCTTTTCTTAAATATGTTTTTTCCCCCGAAAAACATGTTTTTTCTTTAAGAGGGAGATCAGAGACACTGCAGTCGATTTTAGTACAGTGTGAATATGTGCTGACTGGTTTCCTCTGTAATTGCTGCTCCTCAGGGACACACCGCTGCTGTATGGGCCGTGCTTATTTTACCGGAGCAGGGTTTAATGCTGTCTGGATCAGCTGACAAGACCATCAAATTATGGAAAGCTGGTCGCTGTGAGAACACCTACACTGGTACATTGGTGCAACTGATACCTCTAAAGCTTTTAACAAGACAACAATGTTTATTTGATGCTGAATATAGAAATGTTGGAGCTTGTTTAATTGTAACAGCTCTCCAGAAGGGGTCACCATTTGTAAAGATTGTGGCACGGGTGACTCCAGGTGTGTGAGATATTTGAAATGTGTGTTTCCTGCAGGTCATGAGGACTGTGTGCGAGGGCTCGCGGTGATAAACGACGTGGAGTTTTTCTCCTGCAGTAATGACGCCAGTATTAGACGGTGGTTGGTGACGGGTGAATGCGTGCAGATTTACTATGGTCACACAAACTATATCTACAGCCTTGCTGTCTTCCCGAACGGACAAGGTGATTATCTTTAGTTTTGTTGTATGTTTGATACATTTTAGTGTATAAAATCTCCCATATTGTCTTCTTTTATTCCCTGTCATAGACTTCATAAGCACAGGAGAGGACAGGACACTGAGGGTCTGGAGGAAGGGGGAATGTTCCCAGACTATCCGTCTTCCTGCCCAGTCAGTTTGGTGCTGCTGTATTCTGCCTAATGGAGACATTGCTGTGGGAGCTAGGTATACATACTATTTCTGTTTCATCTATCTAAACTAGTTGCAATTTATTAGCCTGCATGAGTCTGAGCGTTTCACATCTCTCTGAAGCGATGGCATTATCCGTGTGTTCACTGAGAGTGAAGACCGTGTAGCAAGTGCTCAGGACCTGCAGGCTTTTGAGGATGAGCTCTCCAAAGCCATCATCGATCCCAAGACTGGAGACTTGGGAGACATCAAAATAGAAGACTTACCTGGGAGAGAACACCTCAGTGAGCCAGGTAAGCAGATTGAGGTGTGCCTTTTACACATGCAGGGTTTTCTAGAACATTAAGCAGATGTCTTTGCTTATAATGGATCTGTAGTTTGAATTAAAAAATATAAAAATAAAATAGACTGCCATTCAAGAGTATGGAGTTTTGAAAGACATGAATACTTTAGTTGCTAAAGATTAAACGATTTGTATTAATCACAGAATCCTGAGAAAAGGCCTATTTCCAAAAAAATATTAAGCAGCACAACTGTTTTCAAAATTGATAATAATAATAAATGTTTCTTGAGTAGCAAATCAGCATATTAGAATGATTTCTGAAGGATCATGTGATGCTGAAGACTGGAGTAATGATGCTGAAAATTCAGCTTTGCTTTTGCAGGAATAAATTACATTTATTAAAAATAAATTAAAATAGAAAAGTTATTTTAAGGGTGTACACAAGTTTTTCAGTCTGGTTCTCATGAGAGCACCTGGAGATTCGGTTTGGAACTCATACTGCACATAGTGTGACCCATTAAATTTAATTATAAAAAATTAAATAATTAATAATAGCCTTATTGCACTTATAGTTTTTAAAATAAAATAATAAATATTGTGATAATACTATTATATTTTAAAATAAAAATGTTATTTATGTTAAAATGTTAATATAAAATATTAAATAAAAAAACTCAATTATTTCATAGTACACTTAAAAATACAATGCTAATATTTACATTTTAATTTTGCCCTTGCCCCTTTGATCGCGAAAGTGAAAGTGCCCTTTGTGGTCCCATCTTGGTCTTCATTTCTCCTCCCCGGAACGCGATTTCTACCGAGGGAGACCCACAACCTGTGCACACCACTGCCCCCAAGCTTATATAAAATCCGAATGTTTGCTCACTGTATTGTATATTTGTAGGGAATCGTGATGGACAGACACGGCTCATAAAGGAGGGCTCTAATGTTGAAGCATATCAGTGGAGCATGAGTGATGAACGCTGGGTGAAGATTGGAGATGTAGTGGGCGGATCTTCTCAGCAAAGTTCAAAGCGAGTGATGTACGAAGGCAAGGTGAGACGCTAGTACATTTTGTGCACGTAATAGATTGTATGGTGTCAGTGGTTTGAAATTAATCTGTTTAATGTCCAACATTGATACTGACCAGAGGTTAAACCATTGTTAATCAAGTTGTAATCATGTTGTAAACTCTGTGCTTTCTCTGCCTGAAGGAGTATGACTTTGTCTTCACCATCGATGTGAACGAGGGAGGTCCACCCATGAAGCTGCCTTACAATGTGTCCGATGACCCCTGGCTAGTAGCTCACAACTTCCTGCAGAAGAATGACCTGAGCCCCATGTTCTTGGATCAGGTGGCCAATTTTATCATCGAAAACACTAAAGGTCACACCCTTGGGCCAGCCCCCGTTTCGGCCGCAGACCCCTTCACAGGTAACCGGATCACTAATAAATATCTAGTGTGGTATATATTCATGGACACACACCTTGTTCAGTTGAAGGTAAAGACTGAAATGTGTTGTATATTCCTCCTGTGTTCTCAGGTGCAGGGCGATACATCCCAGGTTCAGGAGGTGACAACCAAGGATTTGGTGCTGATCCTTTCACAGGTAAGCCTTTTTGAATAGCACTTGTTATTTTCAAATATGAAACCAAGAATGGTGTACATTTATGAGAGATTTTTGTTTTTGTATGTGCAGGAGCTGGTCGGTATATACCCGGTTCAGAATCCACAGGCACAGTGCCTTCAGGCGGAGCTGATCCTTTTACTGGTAAAATACATAGAAATGCGCAAATACACAGCGGCACGCTCACACATGGATCATGTACACTAATGTACCTCTCAATCCTCTTCAGGTGGCAGTGCATATTCCTCTTCCTCTCTCCAGAAAGCTACAACAAACATCTTTTTCCCCAATACCGATGGAGTTATGTTTGAACAGGCAAATACCACTCAGATTCTTGGTAAGTAACACATTTACATCAGAATTCGACTTACTCAAAGTCTCGGCTCCAGCTTTAAGATGTAAGGTGGGCCGCAGGACTTTCAGGTTGGGCTGAAAAATGGCAAAAAAAAAGTGCCATAAAGTTACATTTTTAGAAATAGTACCATGGTAATACCATGGTAATAACACAATATTCTGTGAAGCAGTGTTATTTTAGTATTTTTGATGTACTATTGAAGTTTTTAATATTTTAGATTTGTTTCTTTTTAATTTTAGTAATTTTGTTACTAAAATATGTCTAAAAAAAGTTATACTTTTTAAGTTTGGTTATTTTAGCCCTTCAAACTCAACCTTAACTAAAATGAGAAATGTTGCCTCTTTGGAAACTAATTGAAATAAGTTATGGGTTTTGTTTTTGTTTTTTTTTCAGTTAAATGTTTATTTTATTTCAATAAATAATTTATGGTTTTAATTTTCTTTAAAGTCAATGATAAAACCTTGTAGTACCATGTCAATACAGTGAATCATTCAGTAGCATATGTATGTGTTTTTTGACTTAATCTCTGTGGGCCCCTCCTGATTGGGTGGTCCAGAGCTGGGCTGCTCAATCTATAATGTCATACTTGCTGACACAACCTCTCCTGTATTCCCACATGACATTTCCCCAATATTATGTATAGGTAAGCTTCGGGAGCTGAACAACACTGCTCCTCAGGACCATAAGCTGAGTGACGCAGCATTGGACTCTCTGGAGAAGTTGTTAGTCGTAGTTACAGACCTGAAGAGTCAGGAGCAGCCCACAGCAGAGCAGATCAGTGTTCTCTGGAGGACTTGCCACTGGCCAGAAGGTAAGACATTGCTAAACATTGGTAGTATAGTGAAATTTAAATAAAGTAACCTCAAAGTATCACTGAGGGCAAGCTACCTACAACCCTATTTAAACCAATTATCAAGGTCTTAAGAATTACAAAAAACTACTTATCAGGTAGTCTGATTACTCTGCAGGAAGATAGCCCACCAGAAGCACTCCTGACTAGTTTATTTGAAGCATTTGATTCGGAACCTGAGGCCAGTTGCATAAACGTCTTAAGAACTAGTCTGACCAACTAGCAGTTAGTCAAGGGGTAGTTAATTTTACTTTTCAGATTCAAATGAGACCAGTCTACTTTTTATGTAACTTTGTGACCAGTCTTAAAGAAAAAAAATTAGATGACTAACTTGTAAGATTAGTCTAAGCAGTTTATGCAACCGGCCAATGCTGCGCTTTTTTCTCCTTTAAATTTGGTTTCTAGCGCACAAACATTTTTTTTTCTTTTTCAATAATCCATTACATTCTGATGTGTTAATACAGAAGAAAAGATCTGTTGCTATTTCTGTTTCACCATAACTTTAATCCAAGATTGTTTCTCTGTAAATCAAAATAGCCCATCAAACAGTTTGTTGTAATTACTATAGTAAAGCTCAATTAAGTAATCAGTCATCATCTCCCTCCTCAGACATTGTTTTCCCTGTGTTGGACATCCTGCGCTTGGCTGTGCGCCATCCTGAAGTCAATGCCCAGCTTTGTGGCGGGACAGAGGGTGCCAGTCTTTGCAACCATCTCCTGGGTCTCATGTCCCCCGAAAGCAGGCCAGCAAACCAGATGCTGGCGCTCCGCACTCTCTGCAACTGTTTCTCTGGGTCCCACGGCCGCGCTCTACTCTTGGGGCACCGTGACACAGTCCTCTCCCGTGCCGGAGACCTCCGTGCTGTCTGCAACAAGAACATCCACGTGGCGCTGGCTACCCTGGTGCTCAACTACGCTGGAAGATTGTACGGTCAACCTGCTGAGATCGAGGCCAAGGCACAGTGCTTGTCAGTGGCTAGCACTGCCTTAGAGGTCGTACAGGACAAAGAGGCCGTCTTTAGGCTGCTGGTGGCCCTGGGGACCACAGTGGCCAGGGACAACACCGCAAAGGACCTTGCTCGATCTTTGGGTGTCAACTCTCAGATTTCTAAATATGCCAGGGTCTCTGATCCGGCTAAAGTGGGGGAGTGCTGCCGACTAGTGCTTGATGAACTGCAGTGATGTCAGGAAGGTGTCGAAGGATGCAAACCATCTTCTTCTTCCATTACTACTCCTCCACGACAAAACCACCCTCTCAGATCTCTTAAACCTCATTCTCTATCATTAGTTTGTATTTAAATTTTCACATTTTGATGCTGAATGGATATGAATGAATGCATGATGTGAATAAACACTGGTGATTAATCTAAGTTGTTCTTAACGCAAGACTCATGTTATTGATGTAGATCAGTGGTTCTTAACCTTTTTGATATTTTTAATGTCTACATTACACGGCAAGACGTGACAAAATGAAAGAGAACCCATTATAATCATTGATACGGTGCCATGTGATGACACCGACAGTAAAATGATGTCCCGTTCTATTTCTGATGAACTCCATGCGTTTGCACTACTTCCAACAACAAGACAAATGGATTTAGAATTTTCACTTTTGACGCGTACAGTATAGACCGCACCAAGCTGTTGCGGCAAGATGCGACAACGGTCACATCCGGTGTAGACATACTGTAAGATATTTCTGCTCTTTCTGTTTTAATTCTGCTTGTTTTCGAAATTTTTCATTAACAGAAAGTAGGATTATTGATATATTAAATTAAACCATGATTAATTTTGTGATTCCAGAAGCCTTTATTCAGGAACTGTTCTTGAGTAAAAGCAATAGTTATTGAAAGGGGGAAAAAATTCAGTTTACATATGATTTGTTTTGTAACATTTAGATTTATTATTTTAAGTCATCGTGTTTTGAAGCCTTGCCAATTAAATTGTATTTTCGCACTCTGTTCTGACATGCTTTTCTGAGCGCGTACACCTGAAGCCCGCACACTAAAAGCCTGTCAAACAGCGTGCGAGTACTGAACTAAGTTCTTTCGCGCCTTATTGCGCTTAAATCGTCAAATACACACAAGCTTTAGATAAACACAGTCGTTTATATATTCGGATACAGTTCGGATGCGTGTCAGTATTTTGTGCATTCTGTCTTAAAGTGACAGCAGCCTAAAACACCTATTGCCATCTGTCATTAATGTTAATCAAAGAACAAAAGACAACAAGAAAATCACTCACTGCTCTTGACTGAATAACTTCAGTAGCTTTAATAAGAATCAGTGTATTTTAAATTCATACAGTGAATTGTAGTAGTGTTTTATTTTTTCATTTGTTTATTCAATTTCTTGAATGCTACTGTTAGATACACCTACAGTAGCTGAAAAATTAAAGTACTGTTTATTTCATTTTTATCTTATATTGTATTTGTCCTATTATTTGTAATTTGCATATTTGTTCTTATTTTTAATAACAAAGACAAAATAATGAAATAAAATCAAGTGAAATAAGATTTTGGTCGTATCACCCACCCCTACTTTGGCCTAAAATGGTCTGTGATTCTTTTTTCTTTTGTTACCTAGTAAGGCTACATTTTTTAAAATAGGAAAATTAGTTTGGCTGTACTGCTCAGTGACTTGCAAAATAGTCTTAAAAACCAACATGAAAAAGAATTGTGATCCTTCCAGGAAAAAAAAGAATTGTGATATGATTTTTTTTGCCATATCGCCCACACCTAGCATCAGCTGAAAGAACAAGCTTTTTAATTTTGATGAAAGATAGCAAAAACATTTTTTTTTTTTCATTCACAATAAGACCAGAAAAGTATATTAATAAAGAAAATTGTTTCAATTTTGATTTCATGTTGACTTTTAAGGTAGAGAAAATCTATTAAGTTTAAATATAAGGCTACTACCAATGATTTTTCCACTTTTATCTCTAAAATATTAAGCATCTGTAGTTAAAACACAGATGAAATCCTACATGCCAACAATGGTTTAGTGGTAAAGTCTAACGGTCATATTCGGGTAATAAAACTCATGTGCTATGGCATTACTATTAAAATACCTTAAATACACTGGATGGTCACATTGTAGCAAACCCCAAACATTCCATGCCTTCACTATACTATTAGTAAGACACAAATAAAATAAAAGCTAAATAAATAATGCTAAAACCAGAGCTCAAAAACATACATCTAGAGCGTGGACAGCTTGTGCCGTTCCTCTTGCCTTTAACTCTATTATAGACTCCAAAAATCTTCATGTAAACAATTTTTGTAATGACACTATCAGCTTTGTGCAAGTTAGAGCACTGTGCGTTGTTAGTCTCTTGGACCATATAAAGTAGTAATCTGGCAGCTTTGTAACATGCTATACTTAAAGCATTAAGCATGCCACCACATAGCACATCATCTGGACAGTCAAACTTACATAATGTATTCACACAGTTTTCAAATACATTATGGAAAATGATTGATAGCATCAAGGTTTGGTACAGCTGTAGTGATCATGATTTAACTTTAGGTCCCATAGCAGATGAAAGCTTGAATTCACTGACGATGGATCTCCACAGCTATTTTGTTTTAAAATACTACGGAGTGCATTACCTACTCTCTCACCAAACACAGATGCCAGAGTTAACGCTGCTAGCGAAGAGCACGAAACCCTTGAAAAGGTGCTGCTAGCCTGCTAGTTTATCATATAAGTTGCTGTAAATTGCAATACTTCTGTCTAAAAGTTTAACCTTTAAACTCTATGATTCACATTTGCTTAGGCGGATCTGCATCCAAGTCACATTTGGAAAAATAAACCTTTAATCTATAGCATACTAATGAACAACCTTACGAGAACCTTTCAAGAACACTAATGTTTAACCAGGGTTTCTATGCTGCATTGGTCATCTCATCAGTGAATTCAGCCATAATGTCATGCAGCCAAATGTCCCGTTCCTCTTGTGAAGTGTCCACCAAATAGATCACCACCTTGCGGTCCCAGGGATGTGATGCCTCCTGCACTGATTCCAGCTGGGCTACCAGGGGCTTCTTCTCAACGTGGTTCCTGAACACAATGGAGGCCTCCTCAGACCACTGCCTGGGTTTCACACCTGGAAAAATCAGACACACTTTCAGATCTACTGCACTCTGAGAATGTTTGCAAACCAAATTAGCTACATGAAAACAAATGAATGAAAAATCTTCTAATGTTTTAGAAAGATGTCTCACCAAGGCTGCATTTATTTGATCAGCAAGGCTGCATTTATTTGAAATACAGTAAAAATTGTTATATTGTTTTTTTTTGTTTTTTTTCAATTTAAAATAACTTTTTATAATTTGAATATATTTTAAAATGTAATTTATTCCTGTCATGGCAAAGCAAAATTTTCAGCAGCCATTATTCCAGTCTTCAGTGTCACATGATCCTTCAGAAATCATTCTAATATGATTTGCTGCTCAAAAAACATTTCTTGTTATTATCAGCATTCAATCTGTTGTATCATAAATGTCTTTACTGACACTGCTGAGCACTGCTGTCCTTGCTAAATAAAAGTGTCTATATACAATATACACAGGGGCTGGTCATATAATTAGAATATCATCAAAAAGTTTATTTCACTAATTCCATTCAAAAAGTGAAAATTGTATATTATATTACACACAGACTGATACATTTCAAATGTTTATTTCTTTTAATTTTGATGATTATAACTGACAACAGAATATTACTTAAGACCAATACAAAGAAAGGATTTTTAGAAATCTTGGCCAACTGAAAAGTATGAGCATGAAAAGTATGAGCATGTACAGCACTCAATACTTAGTTGGGGCTCCATTTGCCTGAATTACTGCAGCAATGCGGCGTGGCATGGAGTCGATCAGTCTGTGGCACTGCTCAGGTGTTATGAGAGCCCAGGTTGCTCTGATAGTGGCCTTCAGCTCTTCTGCATTGTTGGGTCTGGCATATCACATCTTCCTCTTCACAATACCCCATAGATTTTCTATGGGGTTAAGGTCAGGCGAGTTTGCTGGCCAATTAAGAACAGGGATACCATGGTCCTTAAACCAGGTACTGGTAGCTTTGGCACTGTGTGCAGGTGCCAAGTCCTGTTGGAAAATGAAATCTGCATCTCCATAAAGTTGGTCAGCAGCAGGAAGCATGAAGTGCTCTAAAACTTCCTGGTATACGGCTGCGTTGACCTTGGACCTCAGAAAACACAGTGGACCAACACCAGCAGATGACATGGCACCCCAAACCATCACTGACTGTGGAAACTTTACACTGGACCTCAAGCAACGTGGATTGTGTGCCTCTCCTCTCTTCCTCCAGACTCTGGGACCCTGATTTCCAAAGGAAATGCAAAATTTACTTTCATCAGAGAACATAACTTTGGACCACTCAGCAGCAGTCCAGTCCTTTTTGTCTTTAGCCCAGGCGAGACGCTTCTGACGCTGTCTGTTGTTCAAGAGTGGCTTGACACAAGGAATGCGACAGCTGAAACCCATGTCTTGCATACGTCTGTGCGTAGTGGTTCTTGAAGCACTGACTCCAGCTGCAGTCCACTCTTTGTGAATCTCCCCCACATTTTTGAATGGGTTTTGTTTCACAATCCTCTCCAGGGTGCGGTTATCCCTATTGCTTGTACACTTTTTTCTACCACATCTTTTCCTTCCCTTCGCCTCTCTATTAATGTGCTTGGACACAGAGCTCTGTGAACAGCCAGCCTCTTTTGCAATGACCTTTTGTGTCTTGCCCTCCTTGTGCAAGGTGTCAATGGTCGTCTTTTGGACAACTGTCAAGTCAGCAGTCTTCCCCATGATTGTGTAGCCTACAGAACTAGACTGAGAGACCATTTAAAGGCCTTTGCAGGTGTTTTGAGTTAATTAGCTGATTAGAGTGTGGTACCAGGTGTCTTCAATATTGAACCTTTTCACATATACTGAATACTGAATACAGATACTGAATTTGGGATTTTCCTTAGTTGTCAGTTATAATCATCAAAATTAAAAGAAATAAACATTTGAAATATATCAGTCTGTGTGTAATGAATGAAAATAATATACAAGTTTCACTTTTTGAATGGAATTAGTGAAATAAATCAACTTTTTGATGATATTCTAATGATATGACCAGCACCTGTATATATATATATATATATATATATATGTAACACTTTACAATAAGTTTCATTAGTTAACATTAATGTATTAACTAACATTAACCATTAGCAATACATTTGTTACTGTATTTGTTGGTCTTTGTTAATGTTAGTTAATAAAAATACAGCTTTTCATAGTTTGTTCATGTTAGTTCACAGTGCATTAACTAATGTTAACAAATACAATTCTTGATTTTAATAATATATTAGTAAATCTTGAAATTAACAAAGATTAATAAATGCTGTAGAAGTGTTGTTCATTATTAGATCATGTTAACTAATGTAGTTAACTAATGAACCTTGTTGTAAAGTATTACATTATAAATATATATATATATATATATATACACACACACACACACACATATATACAGAATATGCCTTTTCTCATCATTGGAGCTTATTGGATATTGTTGAAGGAACATTCACAGGAACTGCATGGGATCATGGAAAAAAAGTCTCTTCTGAATGGATAGTGGAAGTATTTTGAGAGGTGATGAACTAGAAGTCTAAAACAGCCTTTTCAATAAATGAAAGAGCCTTTCTAACAGGAAATGAAGTATACCAGCCAGCTGAGCAGTGATGGCCTGGAAGGGGAGCTGGCAGAACTCCTGGGTGAGGGGCCGGAGCTGGGTGCTGCTCACCAGCTCATGTTTGCCATAGTCCAGCTGAAACACTGAGACCAGACCATTGGTCAGAACTCCTTTCACCAATACACGGTACCAGCTGCAAAATGAAAGAGAGTGGTCACATGACCTCACAAAACACTTGAAATTCCCTGTCTCTCAGAAACAAAACTGCACAGGGTTTACAACAGACTTTATGCTGGTAGTCCACCTAGACCAGTGATGTCCACTGTCCAGTCCTACTCCTGGAGGGCCACCTTCCAGCATAGTTCAGATCTAGCCCTAATTAAGGTCACCATGAATCAAAATTGACAGTTCTTACCAACCTTCTTATGTTTTTATGGAATTTGCAGCATTTATTATAAATGATTTATCTGTGCACATCATTTATTTTTAATGTTTTTTTTTATTTTTTATCTTTAAACAAAATATCTTCCCCTCCCTCTTGCAACGACTTCTCTTCTCTGATGACGAAGTGTTTACTAGCGTGAGGGCAGGACAAAATTATCACTCATATGAGACAACAGCAATAACAAACCACAATGGTCCAATGATCCAATCAATTCTTGATGGAGGAAATAAAGTCCCGCCCTAAGCCATTTCACTCGATATACACCACAATAGAGAAGAAAAGACTATCGTAACTTCCGTTTCATGCCGACTTTAAATACACTTGAACCAGGATCACTACAAACTTTCAGGCAGATATGTAGGAACTCTGCAGGAAAGTGGTCCTTCAGGAGCAGGATCGGACACCCCTGACCTAGACATGCACACAAATGCAGACACTTACTTGTTTTCCACCTTGGCAGCGCAAACCTGGTTCTTCTCTACTTTAAGCGGTTTCTCCTCCATCTTATTATAATGCAGAATCATCTCCCCCATCAAAACCACCAGTTTGTACATATCCTGCCATGGCTGCAGCACAAAGTGGCCAGGATGGCACGCCACTGAAATAAACACGTCCATATTCTGCCCAATCTCAGGCAACTCCAGCAATGGCGGAAGAGCCAGCTGTTCAGGCGGAGAGCCTGGAGGTGTGCCCTGACTCCCCAGTGGAGATAACATCTTTTTGGGTGTGTGTGGGGCTTTATCCCCTCTGTCAGTGCTGAGGTTGGAGGTCTGGATGGTGGCATGAATTGTCGGGGCATTCAGGGCTTTTAAAGGCCCTCGGCTGCTTAAGAAAACATCCTTCTGGTGGTTCCACAGATCAGAGTCAGCCAGCTGTTGGTTTAAACTGCAGCTTGTGTCATGGAAGTTCTTGCTGGTGAAAAGATAAACATGAGCAAGGCGTTTGTTCTCATCCACTTTAGCGATCTAGAAAAAAAAATGCATTAAGTGTTTTTAGTGCTTCTTTTCTCCTGTTCTTTTAGGTGTCATTGCAATGCACATCAAGTTACTTTGAGCGGTCGGATATATTATACAGTCCCAAACACGGCAAAGTGGTTCATCTTCTTGAAACTGCTTATCCTAAATTTAGTCAGGATTCCTGGTTCATTAGCTACTTGCACTTCAACAAGTCATTATGGAAACTTTTTTCCACCACTGGAAAAAAATAAAAATAAAAAAGGTTATTTTATATTTAAGTGGGTTACTGCATTCATGACGTATGGAAGCTTGTTTCCGCAACGGAATAAAACAAAAATGAAGAATGAAGACTTTTTATCTCACAATTCTGACATTTTTTCTCAGAATTGCATGATATAAACAATTGCAAGTTATAAAGTAACAATTGTGAGATATAAACTCGCAATTCTGAGAAAAAAAGTCATTCCTTTTTTTCCTCATAATTGGACTTTATAACTTGCAATTGCGAATTTATATCTTGCAATTCGGGCATTATAAACAGAAATTGCGAGGGATAAGTGGGACAATGGTTTTGGATTAGATGACGAACTTGAAAATATCTAAACATGTGTGATCTTGGCAAATTGTATTTCGAGGAGAGAGTGGAGAATGGGGCAAAAAAATCATCAATAAAAAGATCATTAAATTTGACAAGACCTAAATGTTGCCACTGGCTGAAGACTGAGTCCAATTGAGCTGGAAGGAATAGGTGATTCTTGCATATAGGGCTGGCTATGGAGAAGTCTTTAAAACCAAAACATTGTCTGAACGGAAACCAAATCTTAAGGGTGTTTGCTACAACTGGGCATTGAGTATACAATGAAATACCAAGGGGGAATTTAGATAAAGCTAAAGCAGGAAGAGATGATGAAGTACATGATTTTGCCTCTGAAATACACCAGACATCATTGGGGTTCTTAAGCCAAAAGTACTTTTGAGATATTTGCAGCCCAATAATAATACCTAAAGTTAGGAAGTGCTAATCCACCTTGAGTTTTCTGTTTTTGGAGAAATTCCTTCCGAATTCTAGGTGTTTTTACACCCCATATAAATGATGAAATCAATCTGTCTAAATTCTGAAAAAAGGACTTTGTTAAAAAGATTGGGATACATTGAAACAAGTACATGAACCTTGGTAAAATGTTCATTTTCACACAATTGATTCTACCTGCAAGAGAAAGAAACAACAAATCCCATTTTTTGAGGTCTAGTTTTAACTTGTCGATTAAAAGAGCAAAGTTCTCTTTGTAAAGGTTAGGGAATCCCTGTGTGATGTTTATCCCTAAATATCTAAAACCTGATACAGACAACTGAAAAGGTATATCAGTGTTCGACATATGGAGACCCTTCTTTTCCACTTTTTTAACACATTTTTTCTACACTGGAATTTGCCTCAGGTTTATGTTTGTATCTTATGTGCAAATAAAGTAAGATGAAATGTAAATGTGAAAACAGAGCAGCATTAGTATTTAACTGGCCTTCAAGCTGCAGTCACTGCAGTGGAGAACCGTGTCTCTCAGCCACTGTACAGCATCAGGAGTCCACGCGCATCCGCTCACAGGCAGATCTGCCAAACAACACTTCAGTGCCTGCAGAGCAAATATAAGAAAAGACGCAGACAAACAAGCTCACATATTAATGACCTAACAATTAAAGTATAAGTTCACACAAATATTTATCTGCCTGAACAGCTGTCACCCTCTTTCCTTTTAAACCAGTTTGACTCTCATATTTAAAGACAAATGTCTAAGCTGCTATTTTTTCATACAAGGAAAGTGAATAGGTTCCATGGACAGCCGTGGATAATATGGGAAAAAAGCAGCCTGGACATTCTGCCTAACATAAAGTCATATTTCGGAATTACACAAGTAAATGAGTGTGTAAATGATGACAGAATTTTCATTTGAGGTCAAATATACCTTTAAAATACAAAATTACTGTTTACAAAAACACTACCTTTCTTCAGGCACTTTGTTTAAATGTAACTAAACATAACTAAAAATAGTTACAAACCGCTACTCTCATTAACTTCTTTTTGTTGTCATTAGCTGCTGTCTGACCTGGGTCGGGGTGGATATGAGGTCACGCAGCAAAGGAGGAGGGATCTCTCTCAACTCAATGACCTCGACCGATGCTTGGACGCCTACATCCACAAACAAGATGTCCAGCACCCGGCTGCCGTGCAGGTTTGTTATCTATGAAAAAAATGCAGAGTACATAGTTATAGTTCTGACACCTCAGGAATGATATTTGTGAAATGTTTAAAGAGATCAGCTCAGATTCCAACAATAATTATAATTTTCAATAAAGGAACCAGACAATGATTTAGTGAATTTGAATTTAAGCTGCGCTCACATTCACAATATGTTGGGATTACTATAATCAGGAGATCCCTGACTTTGTCTTTGTCAAACTCATAATTACAGGTAGGAAACCCAACATTTCTACCCAACGTCTACCACTTGACCATTGCAGCATCATGCAAAAACAAACAAAATGATAGTGGCTTCAATAATTAAAAGATTAGTAGTTTGGTAGCAACCTCTATATTCATGTTTGACATGTCATTTTGTTACAGTATATTATATATTCACTACTGTCAAAAAGTTTAAGGTCAGTAAGAACCTGATGTTTATAAATGTTTCTAAAATCTCCTATGTTCATCAAGGCTGCATTTATTTGATAAAAACTACAGTAAAACAGTAATATTCTGAAATATTATTATTTAAAATAACAGTTTTCAATTTTAATTTATTTTTAAATGTAATCTATTCCTGTGATGGAAAAGCTGAATTTTCAGCATCATTACTCCAGTCTTAAGTGTCACATGATCCTTCAGAAATCATTCTGATATGCTGATTTGATGCTCAAGAAACATTTCTTATTACAGTAATATCAATGTTGAGAACAGTTGTGCTGCTTAATATTTTTGTGATAACCATGATACATTTTTTTTTTCAGGACCACAGTTCAAAAGTCCATTTTTGTTGAAAAAAAAGTGTTAATTTATTTTTTTTTAAATCTGACTGACCACAAACATTTGAAAGGTACAGTAGCATAATAGGTGAATTTATACAGTAATGCAACATTTTGCCATTACCAACAAAGCCACATGTCGAACCATTTTGGCATTATGAGTGGTACCATAAAAATGTCTGAGTCAGCTAAATCTCCGAATTGTCATCTCATGATGTCAGTAATTCCGACACAATGAAAATGCAGCGTTCCTGATGCATGAGGGGACTAATCTATTAACTAGTTAACTAGTTAAAGTAAATGTTTTAATCTCTGGTCCTGTTCAAAAAACTATTTTCTTTACACTGGTATTGATAGCATACTCACCTCAACTCGAGACCATTTTCCTTTATATCGAGCCAAACAGTTTTTGCCACAGAAAGACCGTGAAACCAGTGACTCTGATGTGACCTTTCATAGGGAAAAAGATATGTGAGCATATCTTGTCTGCCATACAACAGGAGGGAACATATAAAAATGGACATGACACTGCTCTACAGTGTGCTGATATGTAACATACTGCAGTAAACAATGAACAATTACTATTTAAAACAATTTGATATATTCATTGTTAGACACTCTATTTCACAATCTGTGCCAGCAGGTAACTATTGACTAGGGATTATGTACTTGACGCCTACTAATCTGATTAAACCCATAATCCCAATCTGTCCATTTTGGCCTCCTCATCTCCTCTAATGAAGTCCCTAGCAACATATTTGAAGCTACACATACAGAGATTATGCCTGTTGCAATTGCAGTACCTGGGAATGGAAGTAGTTTTCAGTCTTCTCCAGAATTTCGTTGAGTTTAGTCAGGCCTCTGGAGGGCACCTGACAGTAGATCGTCCCATCTGAACAAACGCTGGTCACACTCACATTCATATAGGCACTGTTCACCTATGACAGAATACGAATATATGTTTTGTTATTTATATGTTAAAAGCCCAAAAATTTAACTAAGTTTGGCATTAGTAAGATTATGAAAGAAATTAATACTTGATGCATTAAATTGATCAAAAGTGACAGTAAAGACATTTATAATGTTTCTATATTTGTGAGGACATTGCATAGACTTCCATTGATTGTATATCAGTTGAATGTTATTTTCTATGGCCTAACCCAACCACTACCCCTAAACCTACCCATCACAGAAATTGTGTAAAACACTAGATTTAAAAAAAAATAAATAATAATTTTTGGCTGATTTATAAGCCTTTTAACTAGTGAGGACCAGTAAAATGCCCTCACTAGTCGGTAGTCATTATATTTAACTATATAAGTGAGGACATTTGGCCCTCACAAGTATAGCCACAAGTTTATAAGTTGTCACAAGTTTAGTATGTTTTTTAAGCCTTTTGGTTTACGAGGACACAGGAAGTGTCCTCATAAACCATGTTTACGTTGTAATACCCATGTCATTATACACATTTGTGTCCTCATAAACCATATATACTCTGTTAAAGTCTTTGTTAAACGCATAAATGTATCACATGAATAAATTTCATTTTAAAATATATTGGAGCAAAAAAGAAAAAAAATGGCTGGCCGCACACTGAATCCAAAAACAAAGACTGAAGTCTAGAAAAATACAAAATTTATTATATTAATTGCATGGTGCAAAAAAGTGCAAAGTGCAAGTGAATTAAAATTGTTTATTTTATTTTATTGTTTATTTCTTTTGGTTCTACGCACCTGAAGGAAACAAGATTTTTGCAACTGTGAGCGCAACAACTTTCTTTGATTTTAAAATATACTCAAATTGATTTTTTTTTTATTGTAATAATATTTTACAATATTAATGTTTTTACTGTATTGATCAAATAAATGCAGCCTCAGTGAGCATAAGAGACTTCTTTTAAAAACATTATCAACATAATCCAGTCCTCGAATGTTTCCAAAAGTGCTGATATAATTGGTATAAGTACTATAGTAGTATAAGAACTGATATTTTCATGCTTTTTGTACAAGCTACCTTTGCACTAACATGGTACTTTTGAGATACCTTGGCATCTGTCCCATGGTACCCGCACAGTATTTTTTATTTTTTTATTTATTTATTGATATGAGGGTTTCATTGTAATATCAAACACTTCTATTTTTGGTTACCTTTAAGGGACTCTCTAAGGATCTGTCTTGCAGAGCTTTCATACAGGCAGCATTGATGTTGATATCATCATCTTGTGATGTGTCATACAGCACCACCAGAGGCACTTCCTCACGCTCTAAGATCTCAGCCAACAGAATCTTGCCAGTGGCCATGGACTCAAACCTCTTCAGTACTGCCTGCTCATGACTGAATGACTCCAGGCCTGAAACAAATTAATATAACGACAACAACATTTGACATCAAATGCGAAACTATTTTGTCACAGGGAATTCTGAATGCAAATCTTACCTGCCAGTCTACATTTGGTGGCTTGAAAAGGCAATCTGTAAAACTTTTCATGTAACTCAAGTACTTTGCTCTTGCTGATGACTTCGGAAAAGCCATGATCCACGTAGTACACCTGTTTAAACATCAACGTACAAGTGCAGTAATAATTATTAACAGAGCATTATCTTATTTTTGACAAAGATATTGCATAAATTTCTCACAGATCAAAACAGCCTCAGTTCTACACCAGAAAACCATAACAATACACTGTGAACTGCACTAGACCAGTGGTTCTCAACTGGAGAACCGGTCCGGGACCCACTCGGGGGCCTCAGCAAACTTCCAAGGGGGCCACAAGATAGCTTAAACATGATTTAAAATTAGATGAATATTGTCTTGGACAATCAATGGGGTGCAGTGAAGTCAAAAAGGTTGAGAACCTCTACACTATACTACAATCTTCAATTGTGATCTTCAATAACCCCATAACGCACCTTGACCTTGTCGGCCATGACCTCACACACTTGTGCCCGGAGGATCTCCTCCTCTTCCTCAGCACGTACAGCAGTCAGCTGACCTGGTGATGGTGAGGTCAGAGCCATCTTGGTGTTGTCCTGCCCATAGAACTCTCTCATTTCATCTTCTAACTTCTCCTGCTCCTTGGAGTAACCTTCACCTATGTACCTACATATAAACACACCCACACTTTACAACAGTAAGTACAACAGTGGCTGCCAACTTTTACAGTGCCTCCTCCGCACGCATTTCGAAAAAATTCTAAGCCCTGATCCAACCTGCTCTGAGATTAATCGAAACATTATTACCAATTTGATTTGAAGCAGAAAATATTTTTTTTTTGAGGAGCAAAACTGTGGCACTCTGTTTACTGCCAAAATGCAAAATTTGTCTGGTTTTCTGGTTCTGTATAAGGTCTATTAAGGCATGACAAGGGTCACACCTCTCATGAACTGCTGGATAGCCATCTTAAAACGCACCTCAGAATGACGTTGTTTGTGTCACTTGCTTCAACCACCAGGACAGAAGGGTACTCCTCTTTAGGGATGACAAGAGGAGGAACAGTCTGGCTCAAACGAAGCTCTGCTGTCTCTTTTGTCTCTGAGCCAGGCAATCCCGACTGGTTACGGTTCTCATCCTCCACTACTTTTGCATATAGAATTGCTCTTTTGGGGTTGTCTGGCATGGGGTAGTCTATTGTGCATATATCTGAAAGCAGGTTGAGCTGGTCCAGCACAAACTCTGGTAGCTTACATTTATATGTGTCCTGATAGAGTTTAGGTAGAGCATGGGCCCACAGACCGCTGCTGTATTTCAAGAGCAGCTCTCCAAGCTTCTGCTTGAGGTCCGGGGATAGAGCCTTGGGGGAAGCTGGAGAGCTTGATTTGGAGGTGGAAGATGATCTTTGAATCTGAGGTTTTTTGTGATGAGATGGGGATTTGTCATGTGTGGAGGGTGTAGCAGCACTATGTGGGGTTGTCTGGCTAGTTTCTTTAGCAGGGTACAGAAGCAACTCTTGAGGTTTGCTGCTGCATGGTTTCTCAACCTGTAAACCGAATAACAAGACAGCATTCTTACACGAGGACAAATTACAGAGAGCTAATATATTATGATTAGTTGATCTTTTTATTTATTTATTTTTTTTTCCAGTGGTTCCCTTATAATGTTAGTTGAGCTTTTTGAGCCAAAATAGTCAATTTATTTTTCCTGGCCATTTTCAACTCTCTCCAACCTTTAAAATTAAATATGCAGAGTTGTAGGTGCTACACACAGCCAGGATCAACAATAGAACAAGGAAATGTGGGTGCTTATCTGTTACTGGGTTTGAATTTCTGACTTCAAAATGATGTTTTTGAGTCTCAGGACATTTTCATACCTGTAGATAGTTTGCTGTGCACCGTCTCCGTGATTCGGTTCACTTTCACAAGGCAATATTTCAGGGTGTCTCAAAAAGTGTCACATGTAAGTAAAACTGTCCTCTCACTGGCTTATCAAGATTAACTGACAAATTAGCTCTGACTAGCTGTCATTACATATGCACATAAATGAATCTAAATAAGCTTTGATTCCCACTTTAAAATTTATATCATATATAATTTATCAGTTAGAGTGGAAATTAAAGGGATAGTTCACCCAAAAATGAAAATTAGCACATAATTTACTCACCCTCAAGCCATCTAGGTGTATATGACTTTCTTATTTCTTATTCTATATACAAATTCCGAGTATGGGTCACCATACTTGGCCACATGTCACTTCACTTATTTCAGCCAAACACAATCAGAGTTATATTAAAAAATATCCTGGTTTGTCCAAGCTTTATAATGGGAGTGATTGGAGGATGAGATTTTGAAGTCCAAAAAAGTGCATCCATCGATCATAAAACGTACTCCAAGTGGCTCATGGGGGTTAATAAAGGCCTTCTGAAGTAAAATAATGAGCTTCCGGCACGACACCCATACGCATTCGACTTACGTCCAAAAAGGATTAACTTTCACAGCGTAGTACACAATGCCATGACGTTCTACGCAACGCTGTGACATACTACGCTATGTCCTACATTATAACGCATAGTACGTCATGTCATTGTGTTTTAAATAAGGATATTTATCTTAGACAAACACATCTTTTTGCTTCAGAAGACCTTTATTAACCCCCCAGAGCCACGTGGAGTACGTTTTATGATCGATAGATGCACTTTTTTGTACTTCAAAATCTCATCCTCCAATCACTCCCATTATAAAGCTTGGATGAGCCAGGATATTTTTAATATATCTCTGATTGTGTTTGGCTGAGAGAAGAAAGTCATATACACCTAGGATGGCTTGAGGGTGAGTAAATTATGGGGTAATTTTCATTTTTGGGTGAACTATCCCTTTAAGGCTTTGTCGAAACAGCATTCTTGCATTCTCCACCTGTATTGGAGAAGATTGTTTTTTTTTCATGTAATGCATTTCCCATTATGAATTATGATATAGCTTGTTTGGTTAGTCTGTATCTATAAACTTACAGTACAAATGTGAGTCCAGTGTTCCAGATCTTTAAGGGCTTCACTGGGTAGCTCTTGTTTATAATGCTCTCGATACAGCTGAGGCAGCTTGGATACCCAGAGGCCATTGCTGTGCTTGTTAAGAACCTCTTGAAGACGGGACTGCACCAGCTTGGGACTGTAAGGTGCAGAATGAGGCAGTCTGGGTTTTGCTGGAGTTGTGTTTTCATTCAGGTTATAAGGGGCTAGAAATATCAACAACATAAATGTTGCAGCTTAGTAACAATTCTGCATTGACAAACAATAAACTAAAACTATAAACAGTTTGATACTTTGATTGCTGAATGAATTTGCAGTAAATCCCACCTAATAAAGACTATTTTAGTATCAAGTCTTATTCCTGCACATAAAAGGAGCAGTTCACCCAAAAATGACTGGTCTTATTTTATTCAATCTCAGGTCTTTCAAGACAAATATGACATTGTATTCTATTCTATTCTGTTATATTCTATCTTACAATTTTCTGGGTGAACTATCGCTTTAAGATATAACTAACAGCAACATCAGAATTCAGAACTGAAGTTATGTAGACCTCAGAGATCCCTCTGTGTAACAGCAGGAGCTTTTTTCTGCTTGAGACAGAAGATGACTGTTTTCTTTTCATCCTTAATGAACATCCCATGCCTGGAATGTTTTCTGGGACAGGAAGTAAGGTTGCTATGGACTCCAGTATAATTGTAACCTTTAAAGGAGCTTCTTGTGGATAAGAATGTCTGCACATTTAACACTTTTGCACCCAAAGTGTGCTTACTATTTCGGGAGAGATGGGTATGGACTTCTTTCTGGAATCTGGAGGGAAGGGTCATCCTTTTCTCTGATCTAGAAAAAAAACAAGATTATAGTAAGAAGAACCGGTAATATCTGTAAAATATTAATTTGTTGATAAAAGATGCCCTTTTTTTAGATTATATACTGCAAGATTACAACTTAAGGCCTGTTCACACCAAGGATGATAACTATAATGATAACGATAAAGATATAGTTCTAAAAAACGCTCTAAATATAAAAGAACAGCAGAGTCCACCAGTATAACGATAATGGTAGAGAGGAACAATATCATTGGCATTACTTTTTCCAGATGATGAACAATAAAAACACTGACAGCCAATAAGAGTCCATCCTGCTTTAAAGAGTTTGAGCAGTTAAAGCGACAGAAGACATAAACTGCAGCATGCTTAGAATAAACAGAACAATATCGTCCGCTGGTGTGGACACTAATATAGTTATCGTTATAGTTCTCTTTATAGTTATATGGTGTGAATGGGCCTTTAGTATTTTTCCTCCAAGATTTCATTTGTTGATTGAGTCAGTGTGTCCAATGTTATAAAACAGCCAAGAACCAGACTCAGACCTCTTTAGGTGGACAAAAAGCAACCAGTTCACTAACTCAGTCCACTATTTTTTACTCAGGCCACTAAAAATTAATTATAATTAACTTCTTAATTCTATTAATATATAATTCTTAGTGACTACAAGAAAACTTGGAATATAGCGTGCGAGTCCTATGATATATTTATGGTGCTGTTTTGGTGACAAGAATATTTAGGATTCTTCAAACATTCATCTTTTGCATTCCAATGAATTAAAGTCAGCATGGAATAAGAAATGAACATTCATCCTATCTATTTGTAGATGCATGTATATCAGTTTGAATGACGTCCTATGTTTAATTTTTAACATATTTTTTTGACCTCGTAATGTTCAGTCTTCCTTCTGGTGATGTATGCAAGACTTCTCCAATCTTAAAGCCCACCCCTCACAAACTTGCATTCATTTTTGAGTGCAAGGCCCACATTTCAAAATCCAATCATTAGCCAATGAATAGAAGCAAGTTGGCACCATACATTTTTTTCTTATCTGATAATCCATTTCAATCAGATGTCACAATACAGAAGAAAAGATCTGTTGCTACCTTTGTTTCACTCAGGTTGTTGTTTTTTGTAAACTTTCCCTTTAAAATCTATGAGAGCAAAATAATGATGCAAAATAGAACAGAATAGATGTTACAGAAATAATACTATTACAGCAAATACTACTTAGTGAACACAAATTTGCTGCTTAATACTTCAATATTGCTTGGTTTTCCTCCTAATCGCTGATTAATCAGCCTAATACTGCAAAATAGCCTAGTACAGTTTTTATAAACTCAACGGACAGCAGCAATATACAACGAATAGTACAATGGTGATAGTAAGGACAAAGGCAGACATTTTGGCAAAGTGCTGCAGCGTGATAAAGCAGGGGTGTGGAGGTCTTATTGCATATGATTCTAGGTGTCAGATGACCCAAACACCCCCTCACCTTGTACCAAAGGGAAAGTGCTGATTCATTGTGGACTGGTTTAGAATGGCTAATCTGTGAGAGAATGGAGGGAGGATTAACAAAACCCAGTACACCCGCTTAACTCTGCCACCCTCTGTACCCTCACAGCCATTGTGTGTGTGCCACAGTAAGCGATACAGAGCACAATTCTAAAGAGTGAGGTCAGTTGTTTGCTCTAAATGATTTTTGGCTGAAGTGATCTCGCATACACACAGACAACAACCTCCATTCGACTGCTGAATAAGCACTGGGTTTAGCCAACACTGAAATGCTGAAATGCTCTGTTATTGCCAATAAAGTCAGACAGTATCAACAGCTAGAGACATCCAGTTGCTAAACTGGAAAATTAAGAGACTGTGAAAAAAATAAAGAGCTTGGCATTTCTGTTCACTCATTAGGACTTGATTTGTATTCTCAGCTACTTGCTTGGCAAAATGCTGCTCACACAACGAGTGCACTTACTTAAGAAAGTATCAGCTGTACATGAATTCTGTGTATACTTCTTTTTATCTTTCAATATATGATTTTCCATTGTCTTTCAAAGTTCTAATTTTATTTATCTCTTAATCTGGCTATAATGCAAAGTTTTACCTATTAACTCCAATTGACAGGCTTTTTCTTTTGAGTCACCTTTCTGAAGGAAGGGAAGGTTTTCTTGTGGGTGTATTTGGGGGTGTGTTGTGGGGTCTGCCACCTTTCCCATCAGGCTGGGAGTCCCTCATGCTTCCTGTGCGAGAGTCTCCATGACCCCCTCCACGACCTCCACCTCGTCCCAGACGTCCACGGTGATCGGGCTGTCTCAGAGATGTCCTTGGCTTTGCTACGAAGGAGATAAGACAATATCTAAATCAATAAAGTATTATACAAAATATAATCATAGCTAAAAATAAATACACATAGTTTTGGGCCTATGTGGCCCCATCCACAGATAATTTGAGTGTCCTGTGACCAATTTACAGACAGTGTATGACAGGATTTGTCTCCTTTGTGTCTTTTCTTTTCATAATTTTCTTAACAACAATTTCTGACAACATACTGCCATTAAAGCACACTTCCTCACATGGACAGTATTATTGCAGGATTACACTGTTTACACTGGCACAAAATCCTTCCCCTCCAATGGGTTGTTAACTGCTGTGACTGGATCACTGAGACAGTGAGTGGAAGCTGAGACCAGATCAGTCCGATTCATGCTGGTTTAATGCACCTGTTCAGTGGATTTACTGAAAAAATCCAAAGAACTCAAAAGAACAATTTGTTCACGAAACAGATATCACTGGTTCTCTCATGAATGCATCGAAGAGAGCTATGTCAAGTGAACGTCAAGATTTTCAGTGAATTATGGCTTAGATATGTGTTTATGTGTCTGTTCATTACAAAAACTGTAATATAGCTTCAAAAGACTTGGAATATTGTGCATGAATCATATGGACTACTTTTATGGTGCTTTTGCTCCTTTTGTGCTCCGTTTCTAATCTGTGTTTCGTGGAAGAAAAAAAACCCATTTGTGAACAACACGAGGGAGATTAAACTATAACAGAATTTAAAATTTTGGTGTGAACTATCCCTTGAAAAAATTCATTACAGCAACTATAAAACATCAGGTGTATCACTTTGTTGAGCTTAAATCTAGCTGATGCGTTTAATCAAACAGATGAAGTATTGTAAGCAAGAGTAAACATATGTCAGTGCGCTTCACAAACAATCAGAGCACTTTATCAGATAATCTTTAAGGCATTACTCTGCACATTCTCCAACAAAATAACTATGAAGTTTCTGGAAACCCACAGCATTATCACTAGAAATCAGGACATGAAACAAAAATATGACTCCTCTATATACACTCTTGAAAACAAAGCATATGAAATGCAACAACAGTATATTTACATCATATCAATCAACCAAAGACTATGAAAAGAAACCCATATTGTCTCATACACATTCAGCATGACATCATATCATCGATCTGACTGTAACAGAATGACATCATACCTTCCAACCCGAAAGTAAACCCAGCTGACTGCTTCCTAAAAGTGCGAGCCGTCCAACTGGCCTAGCATGGAGAAGAGGCAGCAATTTAACACCTTTATCACTGTCTACAGCCCTCCTGAGATAAGCGTTCCACAGGCTGATAGTTTCTACAAGACAGCGGATGGTGAGCTAAGAAGAGAGAGACAGGCAGAGCATCACCACAGCAGCTGCAGTTGAGTCATTAAATAACAAATAAGGGATAAAGAAACGGTTTCGAACAATCCTCCCCTGAACAGCCACGCCGGCTCTGCTGTACCTCTTCACAACACTGCAGTCTCCAGACCTCCCTCTCTCCCTCTTTCTCTCTCTCGCTAGGTCAATACAGATGCCTGTTTTCTGCTGTATCACGGCAAGCCAAGTCAGTACTGAGTCACTGATCAAGGGACAGCGTGAGCATGAAAATGCCGCAGCAGACAGTGAGTTCACAGCTCCCAGAACAGCCGCAACCTGTAATCGCAATGATCTAATGCAGAGTTTTATTCTTAGTACACCCAGAATCATGCTCACATCCTCAGAGGAGTTTAAATAGGCCATATGCACAACCAATAAAGAAACGAGATGCACAGGACATTAGATGATGTCCTTTATATAATAAAGTCTTGGGGATAACACATTACAAGAAGCGATGCGTCCAAATTGGCAATTCTGCAACAAAAATGTAAACTAAAATATAAACTGAAAAAAAAAAGTTATAAAATATACTTGGTCTACTTGGTATGTCATGTATTTAATATATTTGTAATTACAAATATATGTTGTAAGTTGCAGTTTAGTACATTTAACAACAAACTATCAAGTACTTTTTATATGATAGTCAATACATCAAAATAAGTGTACTTCTTTAAGGCACGACAAAAGATTATCCAAACACAATTACTTATAATGTACTTTAAAGTAAAACCTTTAGCATACATCCTCTATATAACGTCTTCTGGATAACACAATAAAAGAAGTGTTGCGTCCGTCCACCATTGAAATAAACAAAACTGATGAAAGTCTCACCATTCAGCAAAAGAGGAGCTGCAGGTTTGACTCTCATTTGACAGTTCACCATCTGAGGACGGCCGGTCTTCTTTGCCGTGCGCTGACGGGCCGCAAGCTTAGCAATGTGGGCCATCTCGTTCCCTGTGGTAGCATGGCACACCACCTATGGGGTTTTAGCCATTTAACATTTTAGTATTCACATATACCTGCTGAATTAGTGAATTTCAAAAGATAAGTGAGAGTCTTACCTCCCCAGACTGCCCTTTATCCAGTTTCACGACCGAAGGCATGCTGTGCAGGAGGGCATCCAGTGTGGCATAGCCCATCTGTTTATGCGGTATGAGCTCACCCGTCAGGTCTTTATATTCTACCTGCAGGTCGGACAGTGACACACCACTCTTACTGGACTGGAGCACAGCCCGTATCATCTTCTTCACCAGTTCCTCATCCGCCATCTTAAAAACAACAAAAAGTCACAGTGTTGGATGTGGTCTTGACTCAAACTATTCAAAAGTTTCGGGTCGGTAAGATTTTTTTAGAATTTTTGAAAGAAGTCTCTTTTGCTCACCCATGCTGCATTTATTTGATCAAAAATATAGTAAAAACAGTAATATTGTGAAATAGTTCGGGTTTTATTTTGCTCTGTGGATTGTTTATTTGCTGTTCCTGAAATTCCTTTCTGTTTCCTAAGTTACTTATTATGCCCTAGTTTGTTTCCATAGTTACTTATTAGTTTCACCTGTGTCTCATTTAGCTCAATTTGTTTTCCTGTGTATTTAAACCCTGTGTTTCAGTTTCTCCTGGTCATTTCTCGTTTATGTATTGTGATTTCCCAAGTTTGTATAGTTTAATAAATACTGTTGTTAAGTTTCTTTTTGTCTTCTTCGTGTGCTTCTACCATCACATGTGAAAGAAATATAAATTTTAATTTCTTTAAAAAAAACCTTGTACTGACTCCAAACTTTTGAATGGTAGTGTACTCTACATTTACACTTGATATTAACAAAACAATTTCACACCAATAGATCATTTTAAAGCCACATTAGTTGGTCAGAGGTCACACTTGACTGTTAATCAATTTATGAGTTAAAGCTTTGGTCCTCCATTGATCTCCTCTATGTTGAAGAGTGTTATTGATTACAACACATAGAAAGCTACTGGAAAACAATGACCTTACCTAATAGCTGATAGCGTTTAGAGTAGATCACATCAAGTCTTGTTAATCCAAACCAACCAATGGCTGGTTATGCAATTGCAGTACTTGTCATTTCATGTCATTTTATTCTTTCATGGATATGGTGGTATTGCTGATGTGACTAATGAATTCAGCAACGGACACTGCTTTCTGGACAAGCCGGTCACAACCAGACA
This sequence comes from Anabarilius grahami, assembly GCA_003731715.1. NCBI lineage: Eukaryota > Metazoa > Chordata > Actinopteri > Cypriniformes > Xenocyprididae > Anabarilius > Anabarilius grahami. The sequence goes on from RJVU01035178.1 coordinate 497,568, forward strand.
GTTACTCAGCACAAATGATAATCACATTCACATTGCTTATTCTTTTTATTATCTTTCACGAAAGCAAGAGTCAGAGCCAACCCCAGCAGTTTAAATCAGCAAGTATACATAAAGATCACATTAAAACCATTGTGAAAAAAAACTATTTAGCATAATTTTAAAAAGAGTACTTATTACATAAATGATAAACTTTAAAAAAATATATACTTGAGTGCGATCTGAATGTAATGTTTTCGGACACTTAATTGCATATTGCAATTAAATAAAAATGTATTATAGTTTAAATTTATTAAACGCAACTAGTTGAGCTTATTTGAACCACTTAAGTGGGACATATGTAACTTCATAATTACATATATTGTCTTTGAAATAGGGTTAAAGTGTACTGTTGAATTTACTGACAAGCATTTATTTAAACTAAAATATACTTTATGTCATTTCTATTGAGACTTCTATATCATGCATTTAAATATTTTTGTAATTACACATGCAATGATTAAGTTGCAGTTTAGTACATTTATATATTTTATATTTATACTTCAACACACAAAAATTGTACTTCTTTATAGCACAACAAAAGTTTACAGTTAAGTAAAATGTTAACACTTTATTTTAGGCGTTACATGTAGTTACTATAATAATTACTATATAAATTATGCATAATTACATGCAACTAACCCTAAACCTAACCCTTTAGTAAGAACATGTAGTTAATTAATATTACTCTGTACTTAAATGTACAAAATTGTAACACAAACACTAAAATAAAGTGTAACCAGTAAACTTTTAATTCGACACCATTACAAAGTGCACTTTTTAGTGTGCTTAAGTGTGTTCAGAAACAGTCATGAAAGTGTACTTTCCTGAAGTAGAGTTAAGAGGCCTTTTATTTCATAAACATTATTAACCACACTTTTTGCCACAGGGGTAAGACTGTTGTTATGCACAGAAGCAAAAATACAAGTGTTTAGGTAAGTGCTGGAGTGTTTTTGTTGTCAAATTTAGGAGACCAAGGTATTTGTAGTGTATTCTTTACCCAAAAAAAGAAGAAGAAGAAGAAGAAGAAAACATAACATTTATATATAGATGTCTGCAATGAATGCCATACTAAACTATGAAGCTCCAGGTACTTGACATGACATGTCAAGTAGTATATCCGTGTTATTTGCCAACACACCTGTAGCACGACGAGAGCATCTATCGCATAAAATGAAAGAGAAAGTAATGAGAATCGACAGGGCAGTGCTAGTGTACACTATACACGTTTGATCCGTTGACGTGCTGCTGTGTTGAGGACAGATAGAGACACACCCTTTATCGTGGACAACAGTCGCCATCAAAACACTTTTATATATTAGGCCTATTATTTTACAAAGATATTTTATAGTTCGATGACTTGATTTACTTAAAGTTATATGTAAGTTAGTGAATTTAAAGCAGGATATCTGACATAAAATGAATGCATCATCTTCAGTAAACATCTTAAAGAATTTGGACCGGCCAACTAGCTACTCATGAGCGTTGTCCGCTCCCTTCGGCAACGAAATCCCAAATATCTCACTATAAACTTGTTTTACATGTGTTTCACCTTCATTTCACTGATTTGAACCGGGTGTATATTCGCAGAGCTTAGCTCACTGTCGATTAAAGTTACAATAGTAGCAATAAACTGACACTCGGACGCGCCTATCTCTTCCCCCAAAGCTGCTTAAATATAAAGCGGCGAGTCCATACATTTCCACAATGTCTTAAGTCTTACCGCTCTCTATGGATGTGGGTCGGTCAGGCCGGTTTAGATGACAGCGACTGGCTCTTTGACACTAGCCGGTGTCCTCCTCGCGGTCTGTCCCGCAGCAGTGTGTGGCAGTCCCGCTGAAAGCTTCTCGCACCATCCCATCTGTAATTACACACAACCCGCATGCGCACTACACACAGCATAAGCAGGTACAAGAACTGACAGCTTTACTGTACTGTACAGAATTCAAACAATACTTTCGCACTGCTTTTTTTCTGCTGTGCCCTTCTGTACATTCATTGTATTGTGTTCTGCTGTATTGTAGCTAGTCTACGGTTCATTTACTGTGATAACAGCATTCAAATGTTTGGGATTTCTTTGTTATCGTTTTATACTCTTAAACAATGGCGCTTGAATTCCTTCAGTTGGTCGAAAAACGATTTCGTTGTTCAGGAAAATATTTTGCTGGCAATTTGCTGTGATTAACGTCGAGAAATAGCGAATCCATGTGCCGTTGTCAGTATCAATTATTTGAAAGTTTTTTAAAAGCATATTCTAATCCTAATTGAACGTTAAATTGTTGACATAGCAGTTTTGCAGGCAATTTTATCAAAACAGCAAGCAGTTGGTGGATGTCAATGTTGCGAACTGACCATTGAGACGTCTTCCACCAGAGGGCGCTCGGCGGTTCAGAAACCCGAATGCCCTATTCAAACCTCAGGAGGTCGTTTAATACAAAGAAAGGCTTCTGATAAGCAAATAGTAATACATTGCGATATCTTTATGAACTAATTTTAATCTTTTAAACGATTATGAATGGGTCCATTACCACCAGGGCTGAGAAAATTAACAAGTATTTCGAGACAATCTAAAGCTTTAACAAACGTTTTGAATAATCACTTATAGCTTATATCACTTATATCTGAATAATGACACTGTTAAACGTCAAACGTTGGTCTACTGAATTTAAAATATAGGCTATAGTGATTAGAAATGATGAAATCAGACATTACCCAGAACTCTAAACTGCCTGATTCATTTCCATAATACATTTGACTTGTTGTTTTTTTTGTTTTGTTTTTTTAATCCATACCCTCCTCATTTAAAGGCAACTGCACAGACCAGAAATCAATAAACAAAATTAATTAAAAAAAAATTATGGCAGTTTCTCAGCTATACAATTTGAGGATATTCACATTTATTTGTCAGACTCTTTTATCTGAAGAAACTGACAATGCATTGAAGCCGGTGTACATTTTATCAGTTCATGCATGTTCAGTTCTGGGAATCAAACCCATCATTTTAGAGTTGTTAGTGCTATCCTCTACTGTTTGAGCTTGAGGAAAACACAAGTGCTTTTCCACACTTCTGTTTAAAATGTTACATTTTTCTTTTTTTTAATGATTAAACAAATTACAACACCCTATTTTTAATCATATTTGCAGTTAAAGTCCGCATGAAACAAGTTGTGATAGTCTTTTCTTCTGTATTGTGACATACACTGATCGGCCACTTAGGTACACCGGTAACACAAATATCAAATCAGCCAATCACATAGCAACTCAATGCATTTAGGCACATGGGGTGTGTCTCAATCAGCTCCCTAGTTCAGCAGTGAGGACAGGGCACTGATCAAGGAGTCGACCATTTCTTCGGAAGAACATTCATATCAATGGTTAAAACACTTAATCCTTTTGCAGTTGTATTAATGGGTAATATTATGTCAAAGCCATTTCCTCTGCACCGTGGTACCCGTCAGGGCTGTCCGCTCTCTCCCCTACTTTTTGCGCTGTCAATAGAGCCGTTAGTGCAGTCCATTAGATTAGATTCTCTTATATCACCCATAGTCATAAAAGGAATACAGCATAAAATTTATCTTTATGCGAATGACATACTTCTATATTTTCCCAATATACATGTCTCCTTACAGCAAATAATACAAGTTTTCACCCAGTTCAGTCAATTCTCCGGCTATAAAATAAACTGGGATAAATCCCTTCTCGTTCCTTTAAATGGCTCTGCAAAATGTCTTACATTACCACCCATTCCTCATATTCAATGGCATGACACAGCATTTACATATTTAGGATTAAAAATTATTTCTAATATATTTTTTTTCTAATATATCACATATGAATTATGACAAACTTAAACTTTAAATCTTGGCCGATATGCAAAGATGGTCTCAAAATGTCTTTGCAAGGTACTTTTCTATGATTCCTTAACCTCCACCTGTAAACTATTTTAAGGAGTTGCAATCTCAGAACTCTAATTTTATTTGGGATGGTAAAAAAAAACAGTATCCGCCGGAGTACTCTTCAGTGGAGGAAATCGTCTGGTGGTTTGGCACTGCCCGACTTCGAACTGTATTATTGGTCCTTTCAGGTGAAATCACTTAAAATTTGGTGTGATAAAGACTCTGTACTTCCCTGGCACCAGATGGAACAAGAACTTGTAAAACCTCATAGAATTGAAGATCTGTTATTTGCTGGACTTAAACCTAAATCAGCACATAAATTATTTGGGCCAATTATAGGCCACTCCCTGCAAGTTTGGTCAGCTGTTCAGACTCATATGGGTTGCAACACTAAACTTTGTGATCGCTCCCTCATCTGGTATAACTATAATCTACTGCAGAACTCTGGCCCATACTTCAATGCAAGCTGGGCTTCCAGGGGAGTTTACATTTTGCAAGATGGAGAAAACGGCTTAAAATCATTTCAGGACCTTAAAGTAAGATACTCTCATCCTGGTTTTTGTACCTACAATTGAGAGCAGCAATTAAAGCCCATGGAGTCCCTTGGGATTCTCCCCTGCCTGTTCACCCGCTGAGTCAATGTTCCTGATTAATCCAGGAACATTGTGCACTGGACTGGATCTAGAATATATGCACAATTAATCTCAAAACTCTAAGCTCTGGGAGTGATTGAATCATGGAATCGTGACCTTAAAGAGAGAGGCATGGATTTGGACTGGGGGAATAATGGAACAATGTGTTTCTTTCTTCAAGAAATCCTGCGCATCAGTTGATTCATTTTAAGTTTGTTCAGAAATGTTATCTTTCCCCATACAGACGTTTTAAAATGAAGCTTACAGATACCCCAGTTTGTACAAAATGTAATTTGAATATGGTTGGCACTTACCTGCACATATTCTGGGATTGCCCAGATGTCTCTAATCTTTGGTCCCAAATGTTTCCAATTCCTAAACTGCTTACCCTATTTTTATTTAATGATGATTCTTCATGTAGAATACTAATTTGGCTAAGAACATTATATTTGCAGGTTTAACTGCCGCTAAAAAAACTATAATGCATTCTTGGTTTTCTCCTGGACCCCCTTCAATAAAAGAATGGTTTAACTATTTCAGAGATATTGTTCTTATAGAAAAATCATTGGCTGTCATTCATAAAGCACGTAGCTCCACTTTAGATGTTTGGGATAAAGTTGTTGTTAGACTCTTGAAACCACCTGTTTTTTCTCAGGTTTAGCATCTAAATGGGTCTTAATAACATTATTTGTTGTATTTTATCTATGTATTTATGTAATTATCTTTTCTCTCTCTCTCTCTCTCTCTTCTATTTATGTAATGTATTTTTTTTCCCAAGGCTTTGGCAATTGTATATAGTTTTATATAAATTGTACATTTTATGTTAAATCCAAATAAAAAAGTTGATCACAAAAAAAAAAGGATTCGACCCTTTTAAGGTCTCAATTGCAAAACCCTACTGGTGCACTGAAACCATCGCTCCCTAAAAAGTCCCAGAATGCTGGTTTTAAAAACTGTGAAAACCAGGGAGCATCGATTCTCACTATGTTCCCTTAATGGAAGTTCTGAAGCATGAAACACAAATCATGTGAGCCGACTCCCTACACATAATGACAGGAGATTTTTTTGAAATACAAACCATTATTTAATAACATTTCAGCATAAACATACATCGCTAGACAGGTAATAAACATAATGTTCTTTAAATAACATTAAAAAAAAAATTCAGTTCTGCTGTTGCTCATAAGTACCAGTAGTGGTGTTGTATAATGAGGACGTTGTCATGTCTCTGGAAATAGAGTGTCCCAATGTGTAGTGAGCCAGGTTCCTTAATGTCCTTACCAATTCCCGAATTCATGTACACGACATACTGATATACGACCTACACTGTAGGAAGCTGGGGAGCTGATTGTGATGCACCCTTGGTCAAGACAATCTGCAAAAGTTCAAACTGAGCATCAGAATGGGGAAGAAAGGTGATTTAAGTGACGTGAACGTGGCATGGTTGTTGGTGCCAGATGGGCTGGTGTAAGAATTTAAAAAACTGCTGATCTGCTGGGATTTTCACACACAACCATATCAGAGAATGGTCTGAAAAAGAGAAAATATCAAGTGAGTGGCAGTTCTGTGGGGGAAAATGCCTTGTTGATGCCAGAGGTCAGAGGAGAATGGACAGACTGGTTCAAGCTGATTGAAGGGCAACAGTAACTCAAATAACCACTTGTTACAACCAAGGTCTGAAGAAGAACATCTCTGAATCCACAACACATCCAACCTTGAAACAGATGGGCTACAGCAGCAGAAGACCACACCAGGTGCCACTTCTGTCAACTAAGATCAGGAAACTGCGGCAATTTGCATGGGCTCACCAAAATTGGACAAAGAAGATTGGAAAAGCATTCAGATGGTAGGGTCAGAATTGGTGTAAACAACACGAAAGCATGGATCCATCCTGCCTTGAATCAACAGTTCAGGCTGGTGGTGGTGGTGTAATGGTGTGGGGGACATTTTCTTGGCACATTTTTGGCCCCTTAGTACCAGTTGAGCATCGTTTAAACACCACAGCCTACCTAAGTATTGTTGCTGACCATGTCCATCCCTTTATGTCCACAGTGGTCCCATCTTCTTCACCAGATCTCAATCCAATAGAGTACCTCTGGGATCTGGTGGAATGGGAAATTTGCATCATGGATGTGCAGCCGTCAAATCTGCTGCAACTGTGTGATGTTCTCATGTCAATATGGACCAAAATCTCTGAGGAATGTTTCCAGCACTTTGTTGAATCTATGCCATGAAGAATTAAGGCTGTTCTGAAGGTATTAGTAAAGTGTATAATAAAGTGGCCGGTTAGTGTAGGGTGGGATTTGACTTCATCTTCTTGGAACTGATTGGATCCTTGGAAGTTGGCTGTTGCTAACTAAATGGAGGCAGATCTGAATGCCTGTTTGCAGTCAGATGTGGAGGATATATAAAAACTTGAAACATTTATTTCTGTTACGTTCACGCCATGTCAGAATCACCATAATTACGAGATGTCAACTTGTAAAAAGCATTCAAGTCCTCTTAATTACAAGTTTTAAGCTGGGAATTTACTGAGAGCTCCTACTTGTACCAAATGACCATTGCAGATTCATCTAGGCATTCATAGTGTTGCCACAGAAACAGAAAATTCCCAGTCCAAGGACGTGAACAACATCAAGTGTTGTCATCTCGGAATTAAGGTAAATTTGGCATGGCATGAACGTATCCCACCCTCCACCGAGGCATACGTCATGAAGAGAGCAGATTTGGTTTGGAGGGGGAGGAGAGGTTAACATTTTGATTGAAGATTACAAGTGCACATGAATTTTAAGAAAAAAATGTGTTCACGGATAAATCATTTATAATAAACACTGTCTGTAAAAAAAATAAAAAAAATACAAAATTGTCAATTTTGATTTGATGCATGGTGACATGGAAACAGAAGTTGCGATCTTTTCTTCCATATTAAGACCGAATGAAAGGGCTTCTTGAACAAGAAAAAATGTAGAACAGGACTTAAAGGTGATACAGAGGATCTTTTCGTCGACTGAGAACCCAATCACTGTTAGTGAGTTTTTGAAATGAGCGCATGCGTAAGAACAACGCCGCTCCTTCACAGCTCAGTTCGAGGGAACGCCTCCCAAAACTCGTGCAGGAGTATTGGAACACGAGTGTTTGTTTACCACCGGCATTCGCTGTGTTGTGTTAGTAGATTCATTATGTCGGACTCACCGCAGGTAAGTCATAATCTGCAGTTGTTACTCCTGTCTCCTGACAAAAACATTGCATGCGGCGCCTGTGGAGTGTGGAAAGTTACTGGAGCGCGCAGCCGCGCGTCTCTCACAAGCAACGTCATGGCAGTGATTGACAAGCCAGAGGGCCAATCGTTTACGCGATGATCGCGTAAACGGTTGGCTGATGTTTTTAAGGCCCTACCTCGTGCACAGATGATGTATATTAATATTATTCCTTTCAGTGCACCTAATAAATAGTCTTTTATCAGTTAGTAAAGACAGTTTCAAGTAATATTGCAAAAATGTATAAAACAAAACATCCTCTTTAGCACCTTTAATTTTGTCCATCGGTAATTGATTGGATCATTGTATTTTGCTACTGTGATCTCATATGAGTGACAGGTTGATAAAGATAAAGCATTTATAATAAACACTGTAATATTTTATTATTGCTCTTTTTTTCATAGCAAGATTTTTGGTGAATTGTATTAAATCCAGTTGGGGCCAGTTTGACCCCCCACCATAAAAAAAAGGTACAATACAAGGGTTTAAAAACTCCCCTTTCCTTCAGTCTAGGCAAAAGAGAGGAAAGGGAAATGCTGACACTCTTCCTCTGAAGTCTTTTGAGTTCATCCAAATACACAGAGACACACCTACTAAGTTTACACTCATAATACGGACCCCCAGCGATTCTTTGCTTCTTTAAACTTCTTGTTTACTCAGTATGTGATTATTAACGTTTGCTGAAACGTGTGCGTGTCAAGGTCACATTTATTTTTAAAACAAAAATGCTTACTGATGGCAAAATCCCATCACACACCTCCGAGAGGCGTGAGAGGGACCTGCTACCTCTGTTTTCAAAACGTTATTCGGGAAGTTCAGTCTTTACACCTTCACCGTTAAGGACAACAGGAGTGACAGCAGTCTTGTAATGATGTAACACGCTTTTAAAATCAGTTCGGCCACCTGTGCGCTTTTATTTGGTGTCAGTGAGATGAGCGCGTGATCGAGAGCGCGCAGTCATTCGCTTCACCGCGCGGAACTCTGACAGGATGTCAACCGCTACTCGTAGAAACTCGTCCAAAACCGGGAACGACTTGGAGTCCGATACGGACAGAATTCGGACGATACGTAGAGAGCTGTCGATTGAGTACACACACAATGAACGGGATAATATCACGGAGTCTTCATTTAAAGGTAGGGACTTGAGTGAGCAGCACGACCACCATAGAGAATTACAAGAAAAAAAAACTGAATTTCTTCCAATACATTCCTTAATATTAGCTACAATATTTTATTTAATTTTCATCCTTATATTGAACGTATGGACTGATAATGCATAGAATATAAAAATATATTCTAATAACACCATTTATAAATATTTAAATCATAGTATTTAATTTTCTTTTATCACAATTTCTCAATTAATTGAACATAAGGGAGATTTTTTAAAACTGTTACTGCATAAGTTTGGTTAGAGTTGTTCTCTAAGAGCTATTCAATGACTGGAAACCTAAATACTTATTTTTTTCTCTCTCTCTTTTAAAATGTTTCAAACAAAACATTTATTTTATGAATATTGTTTTAATTGGTAATCATTTCACTGGTCTTTTCTGTGTCCTTCATTTCATTTTCCATCCTGTTATTCTTTTGTAAAATCCCTGTAACTAACAATGGCATCATCCTCCTGACATTTTTTTGGTGGGAAAGCGACAGCATAAACATAAATTACCAGTTGACTTTATAGATTCTGTGATGTTTTGTGGTATTAACTGGTTAAAACATCATATATAATAATTAACTTCAATTTGACAAGCTCATGTATGTTACCTCAATAAGCAATGGCAGACATTAGGTCTTTATTTCCATTCTGTTCGTTTTCTGTATAAACAATTAGGTTATAATTAATAAAGTTTAAATGTCTAGATTCAACCACAGTATTTCCGAAAATCTGATGTAGTAGGCCTATTAAAAGATTCCTAAAACAGCACACTTATATTCATCTAGTAAAGAATTAATAAGGTACAGAATAATAGAAATGACCCACATCATTGTAAGGGCCAAGATTAAGGGAGAGTGCAAATATCTTTTCAGATTTGAAGGCCTCAAGAGGAAGTGTCAAAGGTACTTCAGGAGCTTCTGATGATAACATACCAACAGGTAAATCCAGCTCTCCATATACAACACAAAGGTTCTTTCATACACTGTGGCTGATGTTAATACATCCTGTTGATTGTGTAAATGACCTCCATTTACTTATAATAATAACATAATAATATCAACTAAAATACTACATGGATAAACTATGCAGAGTTGGCAGTAATCTGTCAGTGTACTCTGACCGACAAGAAGTTAAATTTACTCACCCTCATTTCGTCTCAAACCTGTACGACTTACTTGAACACAAAAGAAGATATTATTTTGAAGAATATTGGTAACAAAACTGTTTTGCTAAATCGCATATTCTCAGAGTAGGTACTTCTTATGAATAAGTAATTACTTTGTGACCACTAAAAAGTATGTTTTAGTATGAATGTGTGTTGTGTGAATGAAATCCAGATGTACTACATTCACCATGTTGTCATTGTCATGTGACCAGAGTCAGTTGTGTTGCTTCACAAATTCTCTCACCGTGGCCTCATGGTATTCAGAATCTCACTAGAAATAGGAAATCATCCGGGATCTTTTTGCCTACTGTTTTGGGAATACAATTAATTCGGACATACTTCTCTATTTTTTGTCTNTCCATTGTACAGACACCGAGGCTGTGTCCGAAATCGCATATTCTCAGAGTAGGTACTTCTTATGAATAAGTAATTACTTTGTGACCACTAAAAAGTATGTTTTAGTATGAAAGTGTGTTGTGTGAATGAAATCCAGATGTACTACATTCACCATGTTGTCATTGTCATGTGACCAGAGTCAGTTGTGTTGCTTCACAAATTCTCTCACCGTGGCCTCATGGTATTCAGAATCTCACTAGAAATAGGAAATCATCCGGGATCTTTTTGCCTACTGTTTTGGGAATACAATTAATTCGGACATACTTCTCTATTTTTTGTCTATTAGTAAGGAAATATGCGATTTCACACGCAGCCTGAGACTTTCCTCAAAATATTTTTTTTTTTTATGTTTCACAAAAGAAAGGGTGGGTAAATGATGACAGCTTTAATTGTTTGGTGAGCTATCCCTTTAATTGAACTCTGACCTGCTCTGGTGACACTTCAAAAAAAAAAAAGTAACTTTTAGAGATCATACCTTGGACTTTACAAAGCCCATTGACTGTCACTTATTAACCCTCTCTGTTAAACACAGCAGTGAAACATCACATGACTATGTTAAAATTCTAAATCTAAACTGTGGATTGAACCGTAATAAATGCTCTTCGAATGAATGTTTTAGATTATAACTGACTATAGTAGAAATAGCCCTGGAATTTACAGCAGTATAAAGGCTAGATTGGTTTATGTCACCTTACATTAACAGACCATGCCAAATCATTTTCCTTACACATTTACTAGAGCTGACTGAAATATTTTCCATGTGGAGGCTGATCTGTTAGTGTTGGATGCAGTGGTAGATATAATGCATATACACTGTTTCCTGTTGCAGTGTTGGCTATGCAGCTGGCTTTGGTGGAGGGGCCAGATCGACTTCCTGCCGATGAGGGCACACAGGAAGTGCTCTGCAGGAAACTTTGTGTGCTGGAAGCTGACCTCTCAGGGGTCATGACCTTAATCTCTGTATGAGCACCCCTATTTAAAATTCATAAAATATTCAAAACCATACATACCATAATACTTACATTTAACATACTGGTTTCCCTGTCTTGCAGGAACTGTCTGCTCATTTTGTATCCATCAACAGTGGGGAAAGGACTATATTTATCACTTTTAAAACCCTTGAAGAAATATGGAAGTTCAGCACATACCACAGAATGGGTCTGTTCTTATTTCAATGCCACAGATATACTGTTATATCACACTGTGTTTATTAATAATGTCAGGTATTGTTTTATTTTGTTTTTAAACGCTGTAGAGTCTGGTAGTATACTAGTCCGAAGTTTGGAATAATTTAGTTTTTTTTTATATATATATATGTTTTTGAAAAAAAGTCTTATAGCTCACCAAGGCTGCATTTATTTGATCAAAAATACATTAAAAACAGTAATATTGTGAAATATATTTACCAAATCTATTTCAATATACAGTATTTGAAGATGTAATTTATTCCTTTGATACCCCATTACTCCAGAAATCATTAAAAAATCTTAATGATTCCAAACTTTTGACCGGTAGTGTATATTAAAGCTAAATATCTTATATGACGTACCAAATTTGTAATTTCCACCAGGCTTCTTGGGTCAGTGTATGGAAAATCTTCTCATGGACCAGGAGTTCTGGTTAATCTCCCTTGATCAGCAATCAGGAATTGAGATATCAGTTAAAGAGGAGACACTAAATCTGATGTATAAAGGCTTTCTTATGCAAGAAGGTAATACATATTGCTTATGAATACTATATGCTTAATATGAATGAGAATAAAGCTACATTTTGTTTGGTATTTGATTATATTTGTATTTGATTACAGAAATGGGCTGGCACATGGATGTATGAATGAATATCGTTGCTATTTGTAAAAAAAACAAAAAAAAATGTGTTTACTTTTAAGGTTCTTTCTTTGGATGCTGCACAGCAAATCAGATGTTTGATAGCTCTACATCAGGTAGCGACCTTTATTTGGAGAAGGGGGATATCGCCCTGTTCGAGCCTCCATTCCTTGGGTCAGGGTGGACAGTGCTGTCACTAGCAGATGGGTCTAGAGGAACAAAGCAAAAACCAGCTCTGGAGCCAGTCATACCCTTTCATGAGTATTTGTCACCTTCTGAATATCATTTGAACGTATTGTCATAAATTAAACAGAACACCCAGAACTAAGAACAATGAATTTTCTTTACTTTCCAAGGTGGTTTCTAAAGTCCTGCCCAGAGACTGTATTAGTGGGTGGTGGAAAGGACACTAGTGACCTTCCATTTCAGATTGGTGAGAAAATGTTTAAATTGTACTTTATTTTGTATATAATGTATATACACTACCATTCAAAAGACTGAGGTCGCTATGCTTTTGAAAGAGGTCTCTTAGGTGCACCAAAGCTGCATTTATTTGATCATAAATACAGTAAAAACACTAATATTGTGAAATAATGCAATGTGAACTGTTATTTATTACAGTGTAAGCAAAGCTTTATTTTCAGAATCATTAGTCCAGTCTTCAGTGTCACATGATCCTTCAGAAATCATTCTAATATGCGGATTTTGTGCTTAAGAAAAATGTCTTATCAATGTTGAAATCAATTGCACTGCTTAATATTTTTGAGGAAACCGTGATACTTTTTTCAAGATTCTTTGATGAAGATAAAGTCCAAAAGAACAGCGTTGATTTGAGACATTTTTTTAAACAATGTAGAAGTCTTTACTGTCACTTCTGATCAATTTAATGCATCTTTTCAGAATAACATTAATTTCAACAACTACTACAGAATATTAAGGATAACTGAAAACTTCAGATGAAGTGTATTGCGTATGATGTCCAAGATTGGCAACTACAAGTATAGAAGATGGAAACAAAATTGCATCTTCACAGTCCACTAATTTAATTCTACCACAATTGTAACAATATCTCTCACAGCATTAGGGGTCTGTGAGACCATAGAGGAGCATGATGCTAACGGGCCAGATGAACTGAGTTTCCAGGCTGGTGAGCGTATCATCATCCTGGGCCTGCTGGTGGCCTGTTTTGAATGGTTCATGGGAAAATCTGAGAAAACTGGGGATATTGGACTTGTCAAAACCAACCTGGTCAAAGCAACCAGTTCATTTTGTGAGTAAGTGCTTGTGTGATTTTATGAATATTTTAAGAAGTTTGTTTTCTGTCTGTCTTCACATTTTGGTAATACTTTATTTTGATAGTCCACCTTAGACATTCTACTATAAGTAACTTTGCAACTAATGAGAGTTATTTGACATGTAGAGTATTATCAGAGACTGTCTGCTTAATATCTGCTAACACTTTATTTTGATTGCCCCCTAACAGACATTCTACTGACTTTAAGTAACTTTGCAAGACATGTCAACTTATTCTACTAACCCAAACCCAAACCCTAACACTTAACCCTAACTTAACAGCCTACCAACAGTCTACTAAGACTCTAATCAGAGTTAGTTGACATATAATTACTTATAGTCAACAGAATGTCTAAAGTGTAACCCACAGTTTCACTCATGATAACTTCATCTTGTGCTTGCATCACAGATCATCTGACATATTCTTGAAAGACGAGGACAGACAAATTATTACCTTGGATCAGGACAAAATTAAAGAGGAGACTATTTCTTTATTGAAGAAAATATGCCAGTGTGATGTTGGCACAAACTACAAACTTGGTAAGGCTCACAGGTTTTTGAATCCTAACATTTTAGAATTTATAAATTGAGTTTTATTTGCTTTTACAACTGTTCAATGAAAAGCATTTGTCAAGCAAAAAAAAAAAAAAAAGGATGGCGTTCCTAAGAGACCACAGAGGTAGAATTACAGGCACAGAGCAACTATGACAACACAAAACATGTCAACTAAAGTCTTGTAAATATCCTGGTCGTAAGCTTTTCTTTTATGTGGTGTAAACACAGAACCTAAACCACCTCTATTGTTCCACCTTTGGGAAACTCAACTGAAGATTAGGGAACTAATTTATCACTGCAAGAACTAGTGACCTAGGCAATAAAATGGCAAAGGCAACCAACCAACACTTTCAGTATTCATTGTAAATGAAAAATAGTTTTGACCTATTAAAATGCTCAAAAATCAGTACAGCTGCTCGTCCAGGGAAGAACTCGTGGTGCCCTGAGACCAGCAATTGCATTGCTGGAAAAGCTGTTGTTCTCCCTAATATAAAGAGAGATGTGAGGTTTATGATTTTGTTGTTTTGCTGTAGCATTTAACCAATCTGATAAAAAAATGATGGTCTATTACCAACTACATTAAAGGTAGGGTAGGCAATTTGTTTTATAAACACTTTGTTATACTGGTTGAAGCTCTCTTCACATCCTGATAGCAATCAATGATAGAAGCAGTCTAAATATTAAAACACGTACATATATCTTCTGTGGAAGTCTCTGGACCAAAAAAATGTTTGTCCAATCATTGCATTCATGGCATCACACATCATCAGTGCGTTCCTTAAGGCTTTGCAGAGTTGAATACGACAGTCACTAGGTGCCACAAACAAACAGCAGCCACATTTTACAGTTCCTCCTGAACCAAAACAACAAACTTATGCTGCGTTCTCGCCATGTCATAACTGTAATTACAAGATGGAAACCCGTGACGTTCTATCTAGAGCTGTTCACTTCCTCTGACTCGGATTTATGCGTTTGTCAACACTATCAACGCCGAAATGAATCTGTAGCAGTCAGGTGGTACAAGTAAGAGCTCTGCAAGTTGTTCACATTTACTATTATTGTAACATTATGTGCTTTGAGTAATGAGGTAATTTAATGCCGTCTCTTGTGTGCCTGCTATGCGCGTTCATGTGTTTTGAAGGAGGCGAGACTTTGGAGATGCTCTGAAGGGAGCGTGGGATCTCATGCCTACCCTACCTTTAACCAGAAGTCTAAAAGCTATTGTATATTACAGTGATTCCCAACCCTGGTCCTGGAGTAACCCCCAAAACTGCACATTTTTGATTTCTCTCTTATCTGACGCGCTCACCGGAGGTCTTGGGAGTCTCTACTAATGAGCTAATGAGTTGAATCAGGTGTGTTTGATTAGGGAGACAGTGCTGGGAGTACTCCCAGACCAGGACTGGGAACCACTGGCATAGGATTCAACCGGTCTCAATTCGAAGGCTGTGTCCAACGGAGGTCACGTTTGTTGGCCACAAAGAAACCATTACATTCCAAAGTCAAAAAGAAATTACAACTATTTATGCTTCACAAGGAACAACGGTCCCACAAAATATGCGGCCGACAAATGCAACCTCCGGAGGATGCAGCCTTCAAAATGAGACACAGCCTCAGTAATGTTGTTAGATCTACATCAGGGGTTCTCATCTCTGGGCCTCCAGGTCCAATTTCTTACAGAGTTGTGCTCCAACCCTAAGAAAATACATCAGAAAAAGCTGATCAAGAGCTGTGCATGAAATCACCCCCTATACCATTATACAGGGCACTATTTGAGGGGACAGCCATTTGTAGTGGTGTCAAAAACCATAGTGGATGTCATTGGGTGCACTCATTCAATCCCACAATGCAACGCAATAACGAGTATACAACCAACGTATGCTCAAAGGCTAGAGAATACCCATAATGCAGCGTAAGAGTCACAAGCCAAATTAATTCCCACCTCTGACCAGAAGATGGCGCATGCAGCTGAATCATCCATCCATTTTCCAAACCGCTGGGCTAATGTGGATACAGCGTAATATCATACAGGTATAAATTCCTTTCTAATTGAGCTCGGAATTTGGCCCGAACCCAGAGTACTCCCCCTCCTTGACTTGGATAGAAAACAGCCAAAAGTGAGGTGATGGGGTGGTGGAGGGATGCTGTGAAACCTGTCACGGGACAGAGGTGAGAGATGGCTTTATATACTGGCTTCCGCTTTCGCTGATTGGTTGATTACCTGAAAGTGCTCCTCCTAAATTTTGTTAAATAAAACTTCATTAAGTTTAAGTTTCAAATAATTATTAGTCGGATTCGGTAAGCACAAACGATGCAAAAGCGGCAGCTCTTCCGGCACACTCGGCGTCCAAATTTGCTCACTCGTTTTTTATTCACTCCCTCATTAGTTGACTACTGTAGGGAATTGTGAATGAGGGTATAGGGGGCGATTTTGAGCACAGCAAAGGTCTTCAGGATTACTAGAAATAGGCATATTAACATAAAAAAGTTAACATTAACAGTTATAGGCAGGTGACTTTGATCAAGGTTGGAACTAAATTCTGCAGGAAGAAGGATCTCGATGGCCAGAATTGAGAACCCCAGCTCTACACTGACCTGTCCTGAGGAAGCGATTTGGACAGATCTCTGACAAAAGATGGCGCTGTGGTTACATGCTTGTCCACTTCTGTAAGACGCAGATATAATCAGATGTTAAAGCTTGTGATAACATCATAGCACAAACAGATCTTTGCACATTTTGTACTATCAAAGAGCTTTGCAAGTTTGATTTAAATGCAAAGTTTGGTACAGGAACTATAAGTGAAACGGCAATGCTGAGAAACGTTTCTATTTAGCATTTACTTTTAAAGTCATTATTGGCACAAAAATGACAGACTTCAGCTTTAAAGTCGACATGAGACAGAAGTTGCAATAGCCATATTTCAAAGTGAAACAGCTTCTTTTTTATTTATTTAAAAAATAAATAAAAAATAAAAACATAGGGCAAAACTTGATATTGCCCATGAGGAATTGATTGGATCGTTGTGGTTTGCTATTGCTGTGATCTCATGTGAGTGACAGGTTGTCCCGCTAAACAAGTCAATAGAGATTTTGTTGCAAGAGGGAGGGGCAGTTATTTTGATTTAAGATTACGAGGGCATGTGAATAAAAAAAAAAAGAAGATGATGATGCTGCTGTGCACGGATAAATCAATTATATTAAATACTTCAATATTCCATTAAAAAAAAGTGTCAATTTTGATATCATAGTGGCTTTTATCTCAGGATATGGTCAGAGTCTTACCTTCATCCCAGTCTTCATCACACACAGGTGCAGTCCAGGTGCCCACTGGGATTTGAAACTTGCTATCAGTCTTGTCTCTGGCCACTTTTAACATTGCAGAGGAGACTGAGATCAGTTCAGTGTAAACTGAATGTCGAGTTTATTATGCATGGGGTGTGTCTGCAGTAGTCCAATATTATGAAGGTAAAATGGTAAAACAGATCTTACCGTAGGTCTCATTAACAGAGCATCGGTCCACACAGGTAGAGATGTGATGGGACAGCTCATGTTTTCTCATCAAGTGGCGTGCATTGAATGGACATGTCCATAATTCACCGAGCAATTCAGGGTGATTCTACAAATAATATAAAAAAAAAAAATTATAAAAATCACAGACATCTACAGTGCTCAATACTTTTAGTTTTAATATCATGACGAAACAGAAGTAGCCACAGACCTTTTCTTCCATATTGTGAAAAAAAAAAAAATACAGGACAGAAACTTGGTTCTATTCATCAGTTATTATTAATTAGAAGGGAGGCAGATCTGAATGGAAGCTTGCAGTCGATTGTGAAAAAAGGGGTGGGTTTTAAGCAGACTAAATGATTGGAGAAGTCTGCGTTCACTGGAAGCTTGAGTTTTTAATGAAACATTGCCTAAGTGAATTGTTCACAAGATCAATAGTTGCATTTATAAAATAGATAGGGGGAATTTTAATTTCATGTCAAATTTAAATAAAAGTTATTTGATTTAACATCAGCATCTAGATTTGCATTGTCAGTGCTTGCATTGCACCACATGAATACTGTTAAATATATAGAAAAAGAGCTTTTTGGTTCTAGTAATCCATATCTAATGTATCACTGAGTGCTACAGATTCCCTCATTTATTTTCATACAAGAAGACCATTTACATTTTGTGGGCTTACACACTAGCACTTTAATTACATTAAACAAAAAAAAGGTCTTGTGACCTTTTTTATTAATTTATTAAATTAACTTAATGTAACAAATTTTATATCTACTGTAAAAGTATAAAGTATACAGATTACAAAAAAACACAGCAAAAATGGTCTAATTATAGCTTATTGCTGAACATGGAGATGCATAAATAAAAAAGTAGGCTAATAGGAATTTAGATCTACACAGGGCCGTCGCCAGAACATATAGAATGGGGGGGCATTCGGTTCTCATAGGGGGGCACACATTTTTATAATCTGAGAAACAGACGTTCGCCAAAATAATAATGTCCCGTATTTATTATTAATGAAACAGACTTCTATATATCTAAAGAAATAGACTTCTATAATGAAATAAAGTTCTATATTACCCCAAAAACACAAGATAGTTGATCCTAATTAGATCAAACTACACCAAAAACTAAACCCCTTTGCATTATGGCAATATACTTTGCAAACACGAGGCACAAAGCTTTTCAATTCCTCGAACAACACAATAATAAAAACGATACATACCAAATAGCAATAAAAATATTATGCATATATCTGTAGCATATTGATGTGTAACAAAGACTGAGTGTACTCACCAATAAAATAGTTGAAGGCGGCGGGTCTCCGAACGATAGGCTACTAGTCATTTATAAATAAGCCCTAATTATGTTTCAAGTTCCGTTTTGTGTAATAATGCATTAAATATGAATTTTCTGATCATAGGCGGAGGGTGAACGAACTCCAGGGTAAAGAGATGCGATTCCCATTTAAAAACACATTTAAACAGATTTCCTTGAAATAGTTTTAACTTAGCCTACTTGTCACAGCACAACCTACATATCCCAACATAAACACTGCTGATAAATTATTTGTTAATAAAGTGTTTACGTTCACAAACCACTGTTAATTTTTTTAAAATATGCACGCGGGATTTGGCAGAGAGTGCGCAAAAGGCACTCCCTTTATAATCACAAAAAATCTCACTCATAGTTCATTGCGATCTCAAGAAATTCTGTAACAATAAATTAAACTGACTGCATAATAATTACATAACCATTTACATAATTGTTTGTTATAATGAGGGAATATTTGCCAGTGTCCACAACTCAAAATCCACTCACCGCTCAAAACGAGTTTTTGTACAGTGCTAAGTTACTTAATTGGTCATTGCGTTCCAAAAATCAACAGATTTGTTCGTGATTGGCTATAATCTCAAGTCCATGCCTTACACACACTCCGCCTAATTTCTATTTCATATTCGTGGCCAGATCCACAGATATAAGGTTTTTGCTCTCAATCAGATTAGGGGGGCACGTTGTCTCATCTGGGAGAAACTGATTCGAGGGGGGCACGTTGTCTCATCTGGGAGAAACTCCCCCCCCTTGGCGACGGGCCTGGATCTACAATGTTGATGCTTCTGCACACACACCTTCCTGCATTTGATGAGATGGTAGGGGAACCGGCAGGCCCGGATCAGATGATGTGGGTCATAGGGGCACAACAGCAGTTTGTCAGGGTTACAGAAATCTATGAAACCAGTAAAAATGAAGGCAACTGTAAACTAATGCAAACCGAATTGTCATTGTATTCATGCACATGTTACTGGCGCCTCATTTGCAGTGTGTTTCTGCGGTTTTACCTTGAGGTTCTTCCCATCGTGGAGCTGTAATCAACCCAGATTCCCTGCCTGCCTTGCGTGCCTTCGCCATCTCTGCCACACTGTCCAGCGGTTGTAAATGCTAAAAAACAACGTCATTATCACTAGACACATACATGTCGCGACCCAAGGGGCTAATCAAAACTTTTGTGCTGGTAGCGAGAAAATAATACTTTAGATTTCACTGTGTTTTTAACCGTTTTGGTGGATCATATTCACTAACAAATTACACACAGACAGCATACAGGGCCACAACAGAATTGAACTTACAAAGATGTGTCGTTTTGTTCTGCCGTGTAATCTAGAAGCACCTGGACTGGAGTGATGAACATTATTCAGCCACTTGAGGCGCTTATGAGCTGCGTCTCATTTCGGAGGCTGCTTCCTGTGAAGGTCGCATACATCATCATTACGTCTTATTTAAGAAAAGTAACCGTAATAAAATTGGCTGTTATTCCTCGTGAGGTGTAAAATATTGTAATTTCTTTCTTACTTTGCTATCTAACGGTTACTTTTCTTAAATGAGACCTCCTCGATGACGTATGCAGCCTTCAAACGCGACCTCCGGAGGACTCAGAGTAACGTGACAGGAAATATGTGACCCTGGACCACAAAACCAAGTCATAAGGGTCAATATTTTGAAATTGACATTTATACATCATCCGAAAGCTGAATAAATAAGCTTTCCATTGATGTAGGGTAGACCAGGTCAGTTGGTACAGGGGTACAGTTGAAACACCTTAAATAAATTGCGTACGCAACAAGTCTGATCTGTGAAATTTGCTTCGCACATGCGTATTAGCGCCCTCTTCGATCGTGGGAAATTTGAAGTACATGCACTTCTCCAGTCTGAAGATATTGGCGCAAGTTTTTTTTCTAAGGTAATTTTTTCACTTCACCACGTCCCTTCCACATTGAATAGCTTCCTTACATGACTGTTAAAGTTAACTTACATTTTCGTAAACCTTAATTCTGTGCTCTAACACTGACATATTGCATGACTTTGTGTCGTACAAGGTCATCGTCAAATCTAGAGAAATGTTCGAGGTGGTCAGCGGGGTACAGTTGAGACTCAGTGTATCAAATATACCCGCACTATAGAATCCTATTGCGGCACATCCAGTTTAGTTGCACGACGTAAGATCACAAATTAATAGATTTCATCTGTTTTATTATTGCTGTTTGCAATTGTTCAATGTTTTTTTACTGTTACTCAACGTTTCAACTGTTAATATTCAAATTATAAACTGAAATTAAATATTGTATCGCTGTTTGCCATTACTGTTCAATGTTTTACAAATGAACTACTTTTAACTAAACAAATAATCAAATAAAATACTGAATGGAAACAAAAACTGTTGAATTCAAATTTTTAAAGGTATTTTACATTTGCAGTGAATTGGTTAGGCAGATTTACAGCATTACGGATGGATGTCTCCCATGTCGGGTACAGTTGGAAGAAAAATGCTACTTGTGTTTAAGAGTTAATTTTGGCAAATATGACCTACTTATTGATGTTAATAATTATTAATATTTTAGTAGACAAGTAAAGGAAAGGCCATATGAAAAATCACTTGTTTTCAGTCCCTAGTTTTGGTGTGGTAATGGAAAAAGCAAAAAGTGTACCAACTGTACCTGGTCTACCCTTTGTTAGGATAGGACTATATTTGGTCGAAATACAACTATTTGAAAATCTGGACTCTGAGGGTGCAAAAAAAAATTTGAAATATTGAGAAAATCGACTTTAAAGTTGTCAAAGGTCCTTAGCAACACTTATTACTTACAAAATACATTTTCGATAGCCTATATTTACAGTTGGAAATGTACAAAATATCATGGAACATGATCTTTACTTAATATCCTAATGATTTTTGGCATAAAAGTAAAATTAATAATTTTGACCCATACAATGTTTTGTTTGCTATTGCTACAAATATACCTGTGCTACTTATGACTGGTTTTGTGGTCCAAGGTCACATATGACTTGGCTTTGTGGCTTTAAATTCAATTTCTTCAAATTTCTTCCATTTCTTCAAATTTCTATTTCTCTCTTAATCTGTCTTCTTTAACAATTTTTTTTTTGTTTTATATACCACAGATCTGGCAAAAGAAATTCCAGGATCAGTTCAAAGTAAGTTCTATCTATACTATCTATCTATCTATCTATCTATCTATCTATCTATCTATCTATCTATCTATCTATCTATCTATCTATCTGTCTCTGTCTGTCCATCCATCCGTCCATGCCTGCATTTTTTGAAGATTTAAATTTTACATTACTATTTAATGCATAGATTAACGCTTAATATTGGCTAATTAAACAGATTTATTTATTATTTTATTCTCTGTCTTCAGACAAGACTCAAGAAGTGAACAATCTAAAACAGAAAGTCAACCGCATTTTGAGTAAGGTAGACGAGAAACAAAGAAATGAGGATTCATCAGTCAGCATCAAGCACCAGATGGAGAAAGAAGCTAATGATACAGAGGAATCCCGGGAACCTCCCCGTTTTTCTGTCTGCTCCGAGCAGGACAGCACTAGTCCAGATGGACATCATGCTCTCCTCTCATTCTTGAGCAGCCGTGACCACCAACCAGAGCTCATGCTCTTGTACAGCGCTTACCCAGAATTCCTAATTTCACATTTTGAGGGTCACTCTGATGAGGAGGATATAGTGGTGTATTTAGGCATAGCCCGAGAATTGGCACGAAAAAAGCGTGTCTCATGGGCGCAGAGCCGAATCTGTTTTCTTCTTGGACAGCTTTGCGCAGGGAGGTCAAAGTTCTCTCAAGCTCGGGTTTATTATGAGGAAGCCTTGAATGTACCCAGGGATTGTTTCACAGACATGTTTCTGCTCTCTGCCATTTACTCCAACCTGGCACTCATCTACCTAACACAGAAGAACCATGAAAAATTTTTCACTTTGTCAGAGCGCTTGTCTGCTTTGTTGATGGCTGTCCCTGATTGTTTATTTGGCTGCGAGGACCCTGAGGTATTAAAGTATGTACTAAAAAAGGCCATCCTTGCCAAGAATCCGCGTGCCGAGGCCAGAGCCTGCTTCATCCTGGCTAAGCTCCACCTGAAGCTCAAAGAAGGCATGAGTGCAATCCCGTTCATCGAAAGGCTTTTAACCCTTGCTGACGAGGTTCCTGAAGCATGTGATGAGACATTGAGCCATGCTTTTCTGGTCTTAGCAAGACTCTACAGCGACCAGAGTCTGCCACGTTTGGCTGAAAGCTGCGCACGGCGAGCATCACTTCAGGTCAGTGCTACATGATTGTGGTTTCAGAGAGCATTTATATTAGATAAATTTAAAAAAAAAGAATAAAAAAAAAATACTAATTTATTAAAATATTTAGATTTTATTGAATATATATATATACAGTTGCAAGAAAAAGTAAGTGAACCACTTGCAGAATCTGTGAAAATGTGAATAATTATAATAAAATAAGAGAGATCATACAAAATGCATGTTATTTTTTATTTAGTACTGTCCTGAGTGAGATATTTTACATAAAAGATGTTTACATATAATCCATAAGACAAAAAAAATAGCTGGATTTATTAAAATGACCCCATTCAAAAGTATGTGAACCATTGATTCTTAATACTGTGTGTGGTATCCTGAATGATCTACGACTGTTTTTTTGTTTTGTGATGGTTGTTCATGAGTCCCTTGTTTGTTCTGAGCAGTTAAACTGAACTCTGTTCTTCAGAAAAATCCTCCATGTCCTGCAGATTCTTCAGTTTTTAAGCAATTTTTGCATATTTGAACCCTTTACAGCAGTGACTGTATGATTTTAAGATCCGTCTTTTCACACTGAGGACAATTGAGGGACTCAAACACAACTATTATGCAACATTTTTTTTTTCTTGCAACTGTATATATATATATATATATAAAACAATTAATATAAATTAAATATTTTATTTAATTAATTAATTGTATTCAATTTAAAAATGAATAAATATAAATAAATAAATCAAATTCAATAAATTGATTTGTACATTTATCCATTCTTTCACAGGTAGGAGCCACCGCTTCACACTGTCTTTGTGGTGTCTTGCTGTTGATGGAAAATGCATCAGAGCTGNAACCGAATTAAATTAAATAGTTAATTAAGTAATACAATTATAACATTTTATTTAATGAATTACATTTTGGCCCAGTTTCACAGACAGGGCTTAGCCTAGTTCAATTAGGGTATTTAAGTAGCTTTTATAAATGTACCCTAGAAATAAAACATTACTGTTGTGCATCTTGAGACAAAACAATGGCACTGACATATTTTCAGATATGTCAGTGCAAGTTGCTTTCAGTTAAAACAGCTCAAACATGCATTTTAGTCTAGGACTAGCTTAAGCCTTGTCTGTGAAACCAGGCCTTTAATTTAAAAATTAATAAAAAAAAATGCATTAACATAAATTGATTTAAAAATGAATGATTTAAAAAAAAATTATCAATTAATTAAATAAAATAAATTGATTTGTACATTTATCCGTTCTTTCACAGGTAGGAGCCACCGCTTCACACTGTCTTTGTGGTGTCTTGCTGTTGATGGAAAATGCATCAGAGCTGTATGGAGTGGCCGTCCCAACACAAGTGGCTCCATATCTGACCCGTGCCATTGCTTTAGTGTCCCCCGGCGAAGAGCCTGCGCTGGGTCACGTCCACGCTCTGTGTTTATCCTGGCTCTTCCATAGACACAGCATGCCCGACAGAGCTGTTCGCTACATGCTCACTGTCCTCGACCACAGCAACATGTCCAGCATTGGCCAGTCAGACACTACTGCTGCTCTTATATGGATGGCGTGGCTGTACATCTGCAACCAGCAACCCGGCACCGCTCTGGAAGTGCTGGATGCTGTGCTGTCATCACTCCCCGAGCACTGTACCACACATCTGGAAGGTGTGGTTTACAACATGCGGGCCATTTCATACAGGCATTCAGCGGACATCCGACAGGCCGCTGAGAGTTACCGGGCTGCAATCGAGATATGCGAGGAGTTTGAGGACAGACATAACTGGGCCATAGCGTTGGCCAACTGTGGATTCATGTGTTTGCAAATCAAGGCAAAAAGATTGGCAGAAGAATACCTCACTCAGTCAGTGGAGCTGTTCTCTGAGCTTGAGGATGAAGGACATGAACTCAGTTTTATTTCAGTGCTTCTTGAGTTAGGGCGACACTTTATTTCCCAAGGAAAACAGGAGAATGGGAAGATCTACTACGAATGGGCCCTGCTGACTGCCATGTACATCGATCACATGGATAGTAAGTGTTTATCATAGTTGTATTAGTGAAAGTGTCAGTAAGGATGACCTCTACCAGTATCTAGAACATCTTGACATTAGAATATCTATAGTGAGACATTAGAGTTGAATTGTTTGTTTCTGATTGTATTTAAAGTCAACATGAAATCACAACTGATTCTATTAAAGCAATAGTTCTTAAAGCAATAGTGAAAAAAAGACAATTCTGCCATCATTTACACACCCTCATTTCGTTCCAAACCAAGAAGACTTTCATTCATCTTTAAAGCACAAATGAAGATATTTTTAATGAAACCTGTAAGATTTGAGAGATACATTTCTCTCCATTGAAAGTCCATTCCATCTAAACTTTGATGCTTCAAAAAGTTGATACAGACTTTGTAAATGATTCAAGTGTATTAATCCAAGTCTTCTGAAAAGGCACAATCACTTTACGATGAACAGATTTAAACTATAAAATGAATTCTTTAAAATTGAATTAAAAATCTTTTTATAAATAAAACCTTTTATGCATTTTGGCCATTCATTTTCACGACAACAGCATTTTGGGGGCTTGAAAATGCAAACAAAGTGGAAGTTTTTAAAAAAATATACTGTTATTGTCTCCATGTAAACTACAAAAACGTGAATTTGTGAAAACTGATGAACAATAGTCAGTCTATAGTCGCGTAGTGTTTCTTTACAAAGTAACATCAACTACTGGCCTGGCATGCATAATACAGCATTTTTAGTCGTTTTTGCGGATCCGCGTGAACGGGTATCATTTTGACAATGTTGTCATTTGTATGCGAAAAATGCATCCGTTTTTAATACATCGTTACCATGTAAACATACTCTTAGTATTGTATATACTATAACTTTGAGATGGTCTATTATCAGGTTTGCTGGTCACCAGACTTATACCTTCTTTTTTGTTGGACAACAGGTCAGCTGCAAGCCACACGTCACCTGTGTCAGCTATACGAAGAGGTGTGTCCAGATGAACCTCAGTGTATCATCTACAACGAGCACCAGCTGAACCTTCTCCAGCGGATAGGAGACAAGAGCTTAGAGGGAGAGATACTGGAGAAGATCAGCCAGCTGTACCTGAACCTGGCCACCGAGAAGTGAGACCTGCCCATAATAACATAAAGACTGATGATAAAGACTGACAGTAATTACAATACATCAAAAGGATGGGTCATGCAAAACTGAAAATTCTGTCATAATTTACTCAACTTCATGTCAATCTGTTGGCTTTCTTTCTTCTGTGGAACATAAATCATAAATGTCATCACAATGAAAGTCAAATGTCACCAAAACATTCTTCAAAATATCTTCTTTTGTGTTCTGCAGAAGAAAGAATACAAGTTTAGAATGGCATGAGGGTGTGTAAATGATGAAAAAAAAAACTATCCCTTTAATTTATGAAGTTTTCAAATATAATAAAGTCATACCATTTGTTTATCCAGTAAGCACACAGAGGTTTATCCCCAAAGTTCTTTCAGTAATAATGAGTTGCCGCACATTATTAAAGGGACTGCAGACAGCCTTGCTAAGATTCTTGGTCATGTCGTCTCACAGAGCCAACAAAGCTGCTTTAGATTACACCAAGCAGAGCCTAGGCATCTTCATTGACTTGGGCAGAAAACGTAAGCAGGCTCATGCCTGGCTACAGGCAGGGAAGATTTATCACATCCTCCAACAGACAGAGCTAGTGGACCTCTACGTGCAGGTGAGAACTGCCTTCATTCAGCTCTCCTTACCTTCCCTGCATTCTTTGGAGTTACTGTGATTGGAACAATATATGTGGGAAATTCAGCATCTAAATTAAAAAAATAAAATATGATTAAGCATTTGTACTTAATCATATTTAAAGTACTTTGTATACGTCTTATTTTCCGTATTGACTGGCAGTCTTACAAGATTATGAATCTGAGTTGAGATATAATGGTGACAACACATACTACTTCCAACTCCTTCAGTACTTTTTAGAAGCATCCAGGATATACCTCTGATTATTTATGTATTATTGTAGTATTTATTAATATTTTGATTTAACTTTTATTTTTATATTTTCAGTTTTCATTTTCATTTTAGTTTTCTATTTAGCTTTAATTAATTTTATTTCAGTTTTAGATTTAGTACTTAAACTGATTATTTCATAAGGAATCATTTTCTTTGTTTATTTTAACAACATTTATATTTTTATTTAGTTTTATTTTAAAATGCCCCTATTATGCTGTTCCTACAATAGGTTTACATGCATCAAATATCAAAAAACACTTTCATTTTCTCAAAATATACATTGCACATAACCTCATTTCTCAGAGTCTGAAAATGGTTCGTTCAAAGATTCGACCTCTCTAAACTCCTCCTTTCTGAGAGCCTGCTCTGCTCTGATTGGTCAGACGGCTCAGTCTGGTGTGATTGGTCAACTGCTTACAGCGCTTGTCAGAAACGTCATGGCCATTACTATATCTGGATTTCAGCTCCAGGGCTTCCTCGGCGCTTTTTCCGTATCAATTCCAGCGTGAGTCCTCATCCTTTGGAAGTGCATGCAAAGTGGATTTGCATTGCTAAAAACAGTGTCTTCTCAACATGTAAACACGAACCAAACTCTTCAGTCTTGTAGGGACACAAACAATTTGACTGCATGCCATTGCAAAGTTCCATTTCCTATGATGGTACTGAAAAATAGCTTGACCTTCCTTTAGAGGTGAATTGTAGCCTTTTTATCTACTGCATGTATCTAGGTAGCCCAGGACATGGCCTTGAGCACAGGAGACACACTCTTCACCCTGGAGATGTTGGAGACAGCTGGGGATGTTTTCTTCAACAGTTCACAGGACAGGGAGAAAGCCATCTGTTTTTACAGGGTAGGTTATGCGCACATTGTTGAGGAAGAGGGAGGTCTTTTGCACTGTGTTGTTATTGTACTCTGTGAATGTCAGGTCCCTGTTATTTCCTTTTTCTTTATTACAATATTTTTCATTAGAAAACATTCATCATAATCATAATCGATCACTGTGCTTGTCTATGTCTTAAGAATGCGTGTTCTGAATCTGTGTGTTTTTAAGGACCGAGCCCTTCCCATCGCAGTGAAGACAAGCAGTGTGCGCTCTCAGCTTCGGCTGTGTAATAAGCTTTCAGAGCTTCTGCTGCAGCTGGGCCAGTGTTCAGAGGCCATTGAGTACACTCAAACTGCATTAGACATTAGCGTGTCTCTGGGTAGGTTAACACGTGTGCACAAACTTTGTTTTAAATTGCCAATACTTTTATTCAGACTGTGGCTTCCTGTTAAATATTTAGTTTGTTTTTGAAAAAAAAGCTCACATGGTAAACAGTAAACAGCCAAAAACATTTAGGAAAGACAAGTAACAGTCTATTCGATCATCTGTGTATTTCTTACAGCTGACCATTTAAACGAACGGGTGGCATTCCATCGCCTCGCCACATTGTACCATTGTCTGGGTCAGTTTGAAATGGCAGAGCACCACTTTCTGAAAGCCCTGTCCCTGTGTCCCTCACCCCTGCAGTATGATGAGGAAGCCGTGTACTATGTCAGGGTTTACCAAACACTTGGAGACATCATTTTCTATGATGTCAAGGTAAGCCAATGGACATCTGTTAGTCTCGCTCCAAAACTCACGCCATTGTTTGAGCCAATGTCAGGCTGGGGTGCATTTCCTGAAGGATGACGTAACTCGCTACTTAAAGGGTTAGTGCACCCAAAAATAAAAATTCTGTCATTAATTCCTCACCCTCATGTCGTTCCAAACCTGTAAGACTTTCATTCATCTTCGGAACACAAATGAAGATCTTTAAAAGTTCATAAACAGATTGTAAAACTAAACCATATGAATTGAGCAGTTTAGTCCAAATTTTCTGAAGAGACACAATCAGTGAACATACACAGAAGCTCAACCGAACCTGAATGGCGCGCAAGAACAGATATCTTCTGGAAGCTCAAACGTGCTGCGTAACACACGAGAATGAACCTCATTTGATACACAGCACGTCCGTCGTTCAGGTTCGGTGAGTAAAAGCCTAAATTAAATCTATCTAAACCACTCAATTCATGTGGATTACTTTTACGATCTCTTTATAAACTTTCAACAAAAACATCTTCGTTTGTGTTCCGAAGATGAACAAAAGTCTTATGGAAAGACATGAGGGTGAGTAATTAATGACAGAATTTTAATTTTTGGATGAACTAACCCTTTAACTACAATAGTACGATGCATCGTCGAAGAAGCTAACTAACTAGTCACGACTGTTTCTTGAAAGTTTAGGAAATTTGGCACACAGCTGTCGTTCAAACCACGTTGGTTAAAACTGTTGTTAGTGAATGCTGACTTCTGCTGATTCATCAGTTCATCAGTTATTTTCATTAAATTATGAACGCAGTATATGAGGAATACTTTGCTATTTTCTTTTCTGTCACGTTTCCTCTTATGTCATTCTATGACATACTGTGACGTCCCCAGCATACTAGAGCATGTGCGCACGTGCACACTCTTCAAAAACTGAGCTCTCTCTACACAAATTAAAAGTAGAATGAAATTTGTATGTATGTGTGTGTGTATATATATATATATAGTACTGCATGTTAGCTTGCTTATTTTGCTCAGAACCATGATCTCTTTAAGTATACTTATCATAGTAACAAGAAAGTATGCAAGTGGAGAAATATTTTGAAACCACAACACAGCTTCAGTATTTACACTTTTCTGGCAAATCAGTGTACTTAGTTACTTACTTAGTAGCTTACTTCGTTGTCTCTACATATTAAGTTGTGACGGGAGAAAGTATTTCAAAATCAAAAAAATTACACAGGATTTTTAACTCCAGATTTGCTGTTCTAAATGAACCAGAAGATGGCAGTCTAAGTACATACTGAACAAATGATTATTTATTCACACCTCATTTACATTCACTCGCAATAGAAAATTTAAGCTTACTCATATTCGGAATGTTAATATATTTATATATAAATATATAAAGCACGTCGTATATCCATGCATTTCATCAACCGAGGACAAAAAGATGTTTTTTCTCATTCACTAAGACAAATAATAACAAAAACCACACCACCAACAACAACAATAATAATAATTATTATTATTATTATTCAAAAATATTTATTTTATTAATATTTAAATAAAAAAAATGTAATAAAGAAATATATTACAATTACATTAATATTATAGTACTGTAAAATAAAATAAAAAATGAGTACAAAAATTTAACAGAACAACCATTAAATTACAATATTAATATTTATGGATATACATTTTTTTTTTGCTTTTAATCGTTAAACTATAGAGCTTTTATTTTGGTGGAAAATTTTAAAGCCTTTAGATGTTTAGCTTTTATTGACGACAGATTTATAAATGATTCTCATTACAAATTTAGGGATAGGGTTGTCGTAAGTTGTGTTTTTAAATGCACATTATAAGCACCCCAAACTCACAGGACATAAGGAGTTCGTGTGGAGCAGCATTTACTGCAGACCGAGCTGCTCATGTGTAAATGAACACAGTGCCTCATTTCAATCTGAACCGTTTTATATATACTCGCCAACGATTGAGTTTTACTCACATCTGGCACTTTGCAAGTTTTTTTTTTGACACAGCCGCTATATGCGGTGCTGTCGGAAGCTATGGTAAAACCATGCATGACATTTTTAATGTTTTTGAAAACACAGCTTTTTTTATTTCTCGGATCTACACAATTCGCGTGGGTCATATTTCAGTACTTCACATGATTCAGAAAATACAGAAATCTGTATAAATACACAAAATCAAATCTATATATATCAATTGTAAACCTTCTCTCTCTCTGTATTCCAGGACCCATTTGATGCTGCTGGCTATTATCACTTGGCCTTGGCTGCTGCGATGGATCTGGGCAACAAAAGATCTCAGCTAGAGCTGTGCACTCGATTGGCCACCATCTACCACAACTTTCTCATGGACCGTGAACTCTCGCTGTTCTTCTACCAGCGAGCGCGAGCTTTTGCTAATGACCTCCACATTCGTCGTATCAACCTGGCTCCAGACTACAGTTTCAGGACCACAAACAAGTACAAAAACACAATAACTGGGGCAACAAGATAGAACTGGACTCTAATGGGATATGACACTTCCACTGCATGTTTTGATTTGACTTGTGTGCAAATTTTCTGTTTACTTTTATTTGCCGGATGTTATGTGTATTAGTTGATTTATTTACGGAATGTCTGACTCATATAACATGTTGATTGGTTCAGCAAGTGTTTACTGGACTGTAAGCAATACAACTTTCAGGCACTGTTTGCTTCACATTAATTTTTCAAATGTTTTCAGACTAAAAGAGACTTTTACATGCTCTACTTGGCACGAAATCCCATGATGGATAACCTTTCTCTCTTTTTTTCTCTCTCTCTTTTTTTCTTTCTTTTTTTAGTCTTGTTCTGTAAAATTGTTAATGAAGATAATCAGAAGATTTGATTGTGCCTGATGTTCCATTCTGTAAAAATGGTATTACCTTTGGTTGACACATGCAAGTGATGTCGGTAAACACAGTTTTACCTCAACAAGGGCTGTTCTGTTTGTACTAAGTGCAGAAAAGAACAGGCGCTGTAGTGTTAAATAAACATGTTCATGCCTGGTGAAATACATGACTTGGTTCAAACCCCTCCCAGTTCAGTGAAAACAAACCCACTGGCACTGTTGGGTCTAGTGCCTTGGCGGTATTTAAATGTATGTGCCAAAAAGAGACAATTTTGGCACTGATCGTCAATAAAAGTGGA
The DNA here is from genome assembly GCA_003731715.1 of Anabarilius grahami. Taxonomy (NCBI): domain Eukaryota; kingdom Metazoa; phylum Chordata; class Actinopteri; order Cypriniformes; family Xenocyprididae; genus Anabarilius; species Anabarilius grahami. The sequence goes on from RJVU01035178.1 coordinate 529,698, forward strand.
TTTAATACTGAATTTGATTGCTTAACAATATGAAGTTGCAAGCTTTCTTTGAATGAAATAAACCTTGAGTACAAATGAGCCCTTGTCAAGATCAGGTCTGCTCTTTTGTTTTTATCCTAAAATAAATCTGTTGGTATCCAAGCAGTTTATAATAACTCATTCTTGATCGATTAAGCATGACAAACAGGGGACTAAGTACACTGGATTTTAAACTGAGATGTTTTTAATTGATGAATGAATCGTTATTTTGTCTCAGATCTTTACAGTCCCTTGTGAAAAAGACATATACTTTAGTACATACTTTTAAGGGAAAATATGCTTTGAAGAAATGTACTAACTGAATATAATGTTCCCAGACACCTAAGTGAGTGAAATAAAACTGTATTATAAAAAATAAAAAAAAACTTTGTGTAATTTCATAATTACCTACAATATTATGTTTAAAGTGTACCGCCAAGCATTTATGGTAAAATAAAATATTTATGTATTTAAATATATTTGTAAATGGACATTTGTAATGATGGCAAATTTATTACATTATTAATAATAATAATAGACCTATNTGTATATATATATATATTATATATATGTAATTTAATTTACTTTTAAGTTTTGAAGTAGGCTACACTTCAAGTGTACAAGATAGCAGAAATGATACAAATAAAAGCTGGAAATATGTTAAATATGGCAAAAATGTGGCAACAAACCCTTTTCAGCCGAGAGTAAATTAATTTTAGAACTGTTTATTGTCAACTTTGTTTTTGAAAAATAATAATAATAATAAATAAAAATAGAACGAAATGTTCGAAAGAACCGATTCGGGGAAAAGAATCGGACTTCCCATCACTTGTGAACACTTAGCGATTTGGGGTCAACGAAATTCTCCCCGCCTCCTCTAGAGAGAAGAAAAAAGCAGACTTCAGTTCAGTCGAGGATGTTGAGATGGTCGGCAGATGCAGAAACACATGCATCGAGAGGCTTCACACACACGGTTTTAATCAGTTGCACGTGAAATCAGCGGCATTTGCGCGCACCAAGAGATCAGATTGGACAAGAAAAAATCCTCTTTCTAGGACAACCACATCACACTGGTCTTTTAACTGAGCCTACAGCAACGCACACGTCTCATCTGAAACTCGCTTTTTTGGGGAAATCTGATGCGTAATGGTGATCTCCAGAGGGCTTTCTGAGAATTAATTCGTCTTCATTTAAACCCCCCAAAATGCAGGTCATTCTCTTTGTTACGGTAGTTTTTCTTTACATCAAAAATACTGTCGCAGATACTACTAAACTCAAGTGTCCGGAGCGCTGTGATGTGAGCAAGTGTCCGAGCCCGAGCTGTCCGAGCGGGTATGTGCCGGACCGCTGTAACTGCTGTCTGGTGTGCGCGCAGGGAGAGGGCGAGCCGTGCGGCCGCAAAGACGATCTGCCCTGCGGGGACGGTCTGGAGTGCAAGCACCCGTCTGGAAAGAGACTGTCCAAAGGGGTGTGTCAGTGTAGGTACAGTAGTAAAGTGTGTGGCAGTGACGGGAACACGTACGGTAACATCTGCCAGCTGAAGGCCGTGAGCAGGAAAGCGCTGCAGCAGGGTCTGCCCGCGGTCACCAACGCGCACAAAGGACCCTGTGAAAGCAATCAAGGTAAGTCATTTGTGTATAGCAAGAGGAAGGCATTATATTTAACAAGATCTTGACGATTGATATTTATGCCTATTTAAACATATTTTTATATATTTAACATATATCAAAATATGCCTTTATTTATGCTGAAAATGTAATGATTAAAAGGGATTTTACTACAGTCTCCACAAAAACTCCATTAATAATAAATTAATACAGGCCCCCAATTTTTACACTCTAAAAAATTCTAATACATTTTTTTAAAACCCAAATATGGACAAACCCAGTCATTGAGTTAAATTTTTTAATTGAATTTTTAACCCAACGTTTAAGTTTGCCCATATATGACCCAAATTTGGGTTGAAACAACCCAGCATTTTTTTGAGTTTACTTATTTATGTGTTTATTTAATGATTGTGGTAGTGGTACAGAACTTGTAATAACCGTATTGTGGTAAAAAAAAAATATGGGATGTAGGCCTAACACACACACACACACACACACACACCCTCCATAGATGTAATGGTTTTTATACTGTACAAACTGTATATCACCTTACACTAACCCTACCCCTAAACCAACCCATCACAGAATTCTTTTTGGCATTTTTTGAGTTTCAAAAAAACTTAGTTTAGTATGTTTTTTTAAGCCATTTGGTTGACAAGGATACAGAAAGTGTCCTCGTAAACCATGTTTACATTGTAATACATAATCATTATACATTTTTTAAATATATATATATATAAAAATGAAAAAGGCACTCATTTTTGTCACTCATGTTTTTATATTTTATATTTAATATGTACGGAGGATTACGTCAAAGTCACATTTCTTTATATAGCACATTATACAATACCGATTTTTTCAAAGTTACTTCACAGAAATAAACAAGAAAATAATAGTTTATACAACAGTTGGTTCTGGTTCCCTAATCTGATTGGTTGAGAGTCTTTACCAGCCATGCAATATTTACCAGCCATGCAATATTATAGTCTATCATAAATTAATGTTGCAAAATTCATTAATTATGAAGAAATTTTATTCATAAATTTTAGCTGCAAGCAGCTCTACAGAAGACAATAGTGTCATTATTCAGCTCACTTTAGTTCAATGTTGATACAGTTCAGTTCAATAACAGTGCCAATGTTGCAGAGTTCATCAATTATGAAGAATTTAATTTAAAGCAGCTCTACAAGTCAACAATCTCAAGTCGGTGTTGATTCAAGTACGTACAGATATAAAGCAGCTCTACAGAAGACAATAATGTCATTGTTAGGCTCAATTTAGTTCAATGTTGATTCAGTTCAGTTCAACAACTGTCACTGTTGCAAAGTTAATCAATTCTGAAACAACTTGAGACAATAGTTTTTATTATTCCGATCAATTCGTTTCAGTTTTTATTCTCATCCGATACTGTCAGTGCATTTTCCCTTAATTCTGGGGGAAAATTTGGTTAACACTTTAAGGACTTCACAGAAGTGCAGCCAGTATCTCCTGTAGCAACAACATGATTGAGTCCACTGTGTTTTACGAGTCTTATAATTCCTGCATTCAGAAGATACTCCACTGAGCTCCTCTAGGAACAATCACATATCATAAATTCACTGATAATCAGATGAGCCATCTTGGGTATTTTGAACAATGGGACTGTGACCTCAAACTTGACGTGCAAAATGCAGCTGCAAATTCAGAAATAGAGCTGCTTTGTGCTCTGTAGGCTAGGCATGATTTCCTCTGCGCTTCTCAGAGGAGGTTGCCCTTTTTCTCTGATTTTGGACCTCAATACCAACACCCTTTCCTTTATCATTAAAAGGAAATATCAAACTGCTTCCAGATCAGCAGTAAAACATTATCTCTATTGTGACAGGAAGAGGGAGGAGTCACCTATTGGAAATGGTACCACATCTCTGGAGACACATTATCAGTCTAGAACTGAATTAAAGGGCTACTGATGGGGTGAAATTATGTGTATCAGATGACCTGGTCAGCTTTTTAGGTCTGTTAACTCCATAAACACAACAATAATTCAGCAAAACCAGGTTTAAAGGAGTCAAGCTGGTAGCAATCATACACCCATTAGTTACTGCAATGCCACTGGCCACTATAGTGTATATATTTGGTGAATTACTCGGTAGTGAGGCAAGCAGCAAAACCTTAAGCAAAAGAATCCGCAGAAATGCCTATTTGGAGAGCAGCAACTCATTACATCATTAAAAGTCACATAAATTATAGTCTATCATTCTATACAATTTAGGCTAATGAGTCTAAAACCTCAAAATAAAACACTAACCCTTGCAATCATTGTATTAAGTAACCCAGTGCCTTAGAAACAGATGCTGCCCAGCAGCTTTCCACCACATTGTGTGATCAGCTGCTCTTCTGATGTCTCGTCTCTTCACCATTTCAGACTGGAAAAAATGAATGCGGAAAATATTGAGACATTCATCTTTGGTTTATGCCTGGCTGACTTTGGGTTGAGTGGCGTTTTTTAATATTATATGTAATTGTCTAAATGTATTTGCACACGTTGCCAGAGGAAGTTGACTTACTTGGCAGTCCTCCTGAAATCTTAGAGGTCACGGCTCCGTGATGCAGCCATACTGGAATGTGCTTTTATATGGGGTGTTGCATTTGATTAATGATTAGCAGTTGAGTGTTATTTTATTGCATGCTTCTTTTAGTTTCTCACAGCCCATAAAATTATAAATCTTAAATACTTTCTTCCGGAAAGCCAGGAATAAAGCTTTAAAACATACTGTATATTGAAGTTATTTGGACAAAATAGCTTTAGACATTACACACTTCCATTCAAAAGTTTGGGGGTCAGTAAGATGTATTAAATTGATCAAACAAGTGATTTACAATTTTACAAAATAATTTAATATTAAGTAGCACAACCATTTACTATGGAAGCTTGTATCCGCTGCTGAATAAAAAAGATAATTATGACTTTTCTTTAGAATTGGACTTTATAACTCACAATTGCGAGTCTATATCTCACAATTCTTACTTTATTTATCGAATTGCGACTTTGTCATGCAATTCTTATTTTATAACTCGCAATTGTCAGTTTATATCTCACAATTCTGACTTTTTTCTTGCAGTTCTGACTTTTTGCTCACAATTTCAAGTTTATATCTCGCAATTCTGACTTTTTTCTTGCAATTCTGACTTTTTGCTCGTAATTGCAAGTTTATATCTCCCAATTCTGACTTTTTATCTCAGAATTGCGACATATAAACATTCAATTGCGAGTTATAAAGTCCAATTCTGAGGAAAAAAGACTGACTTCGCGAGTTATAGTCAGAACTGAGATATAAAGTCAAAATTCTGAAAAATAAAAAAAACTTTTTTCTCGCAGTTCAGACTTTTTCTCTCAGAACTGTGAGATGTAAACTCGCAATTGTGAAAAAAAAGGTCAAACTTGTGAGATAAAAAGCTGCAATTACCTTTTTTATTCAGTGGTGAAAAAAAGCTTCCATAGGTTTCAACATTTATAAATAAGAAATGTTTCTTGAGCACCAAATCAGCATATTAAAAGGATTTCTGGAGGACCATGTGACACTAGACTGGAGTAATGGCTGATGAAAATACAGCTTTGCTATCACAGTAATAAATTACATTTTAAAATAATAAAACAGTAAAAATATTAAAGTAAAAAAGATCTTATTACTGTTTTCATTGTATTTTTGATCAAATAAATGCAGCCTTAGTGCATTTTGAGTAATTTTCCATTATTATTTACAGTGCACAGCATAAATGAGTACACCCCCTCTGAACACATGCAAAATATGTATTTTCTTTATGATCACTAATACAATTCATGGAAAGATGGCAAAACTAAAATGTACTAAACATATACATAATAAAAACTGAGCTCATTAATAGCCATAAAATAAGTAAATTAGCCCATTTTGTTTAAATTAAGGATTGCAGAAATGAGTACACCCTAGAATTAAATCAACAAATGTATAATATTCTAGTACTCAGTATGCCCTCCATAATTTTGAATATACTGCTCTGACCCTTCTTGGCCCGGAGTGTACAAGTTCATGACAAATTGTCACATCTGTCCTGTTGAACTCCTGGATGATGAGCTCCTTAAATGCCCTGATCTTTAATGGGGAGTGTTGCTCAACTCGTCTCTACAGAATCCACCACAGGCACTCAAGAGTGTTAAGATTGAGTGCAATACATGTCCACAGAAGGTTTTTCACCTTGGGAGAATGCATATTCTCATTGTCATGTTGAAAAAATGCCCAACAATGCAGGGAATGAGGAAAGGGTAACATCTTCTGTTTCAAGTTTGTGTATTAAATTAGACAGTGGTGTGGGAATTCATGACAGCATTGATAAAGCACAACTCCCTCACACCTTCAGCACTCATACATCCCTATATAAGAGCTTTACTACCACTGAACTTTACTGTGGGAACCAGGCACTTCTCACTGTACTCCTCCTCTAGCAACGCCATAACATTTTGGATGCTGTTAGATCCAAAATGATTGATTTGGTCTCATGAGACCAGAGAATTGATTCCCAGAATCTATATTTTGTAAATATGGGCTTTGGAAATGGCTAACTGACTTTATTGTGCTTTGGCTACAGTAGGTAGTTCCAGTGAGAACAACAACCATGCATGTGATTTCTGCAGGCTGCATCTTACTCTGTGAGATAAACAGTCACTCTTTTCATAGCTTTTGCTGGCTCTGAGACACTCGCTTGGTATTTCTCCTGCTCTTTATAGCAAAAAAATCCCTCATCACTAAATGAAAGCTTAAAAATGAAGGCCTGATTATTTCAGGGGCCTTATCACAAGTCCATTGTTTTAGAATTTCGGTGTTACTTTTGATATATTTTCACACTTAAAACAATGATTTGGTAATCCTCTTGTAGCACTGTCCTCTTTTGTACTAAGAAATAAGTTTCCTGACAGTTCTCTCCCAAGTGCTTCCATTGTTGTCAGCATTAAGTCTGAGAATGATTCAGTGGGCTATATAACACTTTTAATTGTCAAGAAATTACTTCTCTTTAAATGTTTTGGTTCAACATACTTACCTGTTGATCAAACATTGCCTTAAACTAACACTAGACATTTTTTGTCTTATCTTATTTTCCTGAATAATTTTGACATGCTTCTTTGGTAATTGATTAAGCAGACTTGCTGGAACATTAAGGCCTGGTTTCACAGATAGGGCTTAGCATAAGCCAGGATTAGGCCTTAGTTCATTTAGGGCATTTAAGTAGCTTTTATAAACTTTCAATAGAAATAAAACATTACTGGTGTGCATCTTGAGACAAAACAATGACACTGACATATTTTAAGATATGCCAGTGCAAGTTCCTTTTAGTTAAAACAGCTCAAACATGCATTTTAGTCCAGGACTATAGCTTAAGTCTTGTCTGTGAAACCGGGGTATATCTCTAAAGAACCCTAACATGTCTTCTAAGTAATTGAGTAATTGCTGACTTTCAGAAGTTCCAGAGGGGGTGTACTCATTTATGCTGTGCACTGTATGTATTTAACACAGCTTAATTACAGCCTAGACAAAACTTTAATTAACAAAACAATTATTAATTAACAGAGGCAGTGATCAAAGCTAAGTACAATGTAAGTAATAGCCATTAGGTGTTTTTAAAGCACTGAAGTACTAAACAAGGTTTTAAACAGTCTTGATTCATTAATGACTTCAAATATTAGGTTAGTAGGACAATAAGGGTGTGCACACAAAGGAATGATGGCGGTGCCAACAAGGCCAAGAGGAAACATCAGTCAAGGGAAAAACCACCCTGATGTTTGGAGAAAATAACATGCCCTAATTACTATAACTTTGAACACACTTTCTTCTTTCTCTCTCCAAACTCTTTCATACGCATACTGCACACCCAACACAACTCAAGCATGCATAAGGATTAAAACCACCTAGTGATTATAGACCCAGTTATAGAGGAACATTTCCTGTGTTTGAAAAGACTTTCTCCAGCTATCATCTGAATCTGCAGGAAAGAATTTAAACACTGCATGCCTGCTATGCCCTCTTTAGCCAGAAAGGCTATTTGAGACTAAAAAAAAGACAGTAGCTGTCTTTTAGGGCTGGTTTTGCTCAAATCATAGTGGGATTATTAACATGAGCAATTCTTTCTGCTAGTATAGGTCCCACACACCCCAACAGCCCGAGGTACAAATTCAACTTCATTGCTGACGTGGTGGAGAAGATCGCCCCTGCTGTGGTGCACATTGAGCTGTTCCTAAAGTAAGCTCAAACACTTGCAAACACTTTCATGGTGTGGTAGCTGTCTGTTCAGTGCTTTAAAACTGTGGGGAAGTGAGGAAGGTGTTTGGCAAACACAGCTGTGTGAGGGTCACTGCTGTCTGTAGTTAAGCTCAACATATGCTCCACTGCTTGCCAAGGCTATTCATTTGTAAATGATGCCAGAAAGTGTGGCGTGGAGAAATTGGGTAAACAAATGTTTTATATAGGCCCATATTTTTTTTATTATCTTACCTAGTAATTTATTGAAAGATAAATTTTGTGGAGATTAATGTTTTGAAATACATTAAACCCTTGTGAAAAAGAAGTGTGTTTGATTGCATTGTATGAACACTTGAAGTGCACTACAAATATTAAATGCATATTTTTCAAAAACTGTACTTGTAGATAATATAATATTAACTCTATCCCTGCTATTGACAGAATTTTCTGTCATTTATGACAACGCTTCCCACCATTGACTGGATCCATATTTTCGCTGTTATACTGCAGGGGGGCGCTATTACGCATCTTCTAAAAGAGTACAGAATCTCTGCCAGGATCAAAACACAGGAAAAAAGAAGCAGAAACATGTGATAAAAGCAATTCTTATGCACATGTAAAATAACGCAGTCGCCAAACATTAAACAAATTAATATTATTATTATTATTAATAATATTTAAGCAGAGACTCTGGTCTTTCTTTTGATATATTGCCNCTCTTTTAATATATTGCGTGTTCAGCTATTCATACAATAAAATATTCTGAGGTTCATGAAAGTTTTGTGAAAATGATAAAAAAAAAAAAAATGCTGGCATTGGCTGGCAACTTAAAAAAAAATGTATGGTGGGGAAAGAGTTAATGAAATAAAAGGCCACTTAAGTATACTTCACCTCCATGACTATGTTTCTTAACATAGTTACAGGAAGAACCATTTAAAAAAGTGCACTTTGTAACAATTTTAAAATAAATATTTTACTTTAAAGTGCATTTTAAATAATTATGTTTTAATCTTTTGTCATGTTTTAAAGAATTGCTTATTTCAACATACTATAGCACAGGTAAATTAAAATATGTTATAAAGATTACACATGTACATGATGTAGTGTGTGTTTCAATATTACATTTAAAGTGTTCAAAATTACAAATGTGTAATTATTACAAATATATGTAAATACATGACACAAGCTACAATAATGACATTACATTAAAGTATAGTTTAATTCAGTGTGCTTGTCAGTACAGTACATTTGGCAGTACTCTTTAATCTTATTTCAAAGTAATTATGAAATTAAATAAAGATGTTCTTAAGTCCTACTCAATTGGGTAAAAAATCAGTATATAGTTCAGCTAACTGCATTTAATATAAATTGAATTTATAATACAGTTTCATTTAATTGCAATTAACATGCACTAAAGTGTCTGAAAACATTGTATTCAGTTTGCACTTAAAGGATTAGTTCACTTTCAAAAAAAATTCCTGATAATTTACTCACCCCCATGTCATCCAAGCTCTCCATGTCCTTCTTTCTTCAGTCGAAAAAAAAATTAAGGTTTTTGATGAAAACATTCCAGGATTATTATAGTGGATCCTTATAGTGGACTTCAATTGGCCCCAGATGGTTGAAGGTCAAAATTACAGTTTCAGTGCAGCTTCAAAGGGCTTTAAACGATACCAGACGAGGAATAAGGGTCTTATCTAGCAAAACAATCGGTAATTTTCGAAAAAAATAAAGATAAAAAAATATATATATATTGTAACGCAGTTCGTAAATATGGGAAGAAGGAGGCGGGAACCGGCGAACGTTCAAACCAATTTTAATATAAAATAAACAAATACAAAACGAAAGTAATGCCGGCAGACCCTCGCGGACGTCTGCCAGCCACACAAACATAATAAAACATAAAATAAAATCCAGGCCTGGTCCTCTCCCGTCCTTCACTGTCGTCGCTCCTCCTTTTATGCCTCCGGAGCTCCTCCGTGAGGGACTCGAGGCCGGCGCGCCTCGCAGCTGATGCTCGTTAACACTCGCGTCACCGGCCTCGCGCCGTTCCCTCACGGCTCTCGCCCGCCCTG
>RJVU01035178.1:541072-554130 GCA_003731715.1 Anabarilius grahami
TATATATATATATATATACGTTTTAATCATAGACACAGAATTGTCTTGCACTAGCATATTGTATATGACAATTTAGTTCAAACTTTGACCTGTGGAGGGCAGTAATACACTACACTGCCAGAATTCTAATAGAGAAGAAGAAGAAGAAGAGAGCTAGTTCAAGACGAGCGTTTTTGGTTAAAATGTATATAATTATTTTTTTTTTTTTCGAAAATGACCGATCGTTTCGCTAGATAAGACCCTTATTCCTCGTCTGGTATCGTTTAAAGCCCTTTGAAGCTGCACTGAAACTGTAATGGGCCAATTNGTTTCGCTGCACTGAAACTGTAATGGGCCAATTGAAGTCCACTATAAGGAGAAAAATCCTGGAATGTTTTAATCAAAAACCTTAATTTCTTTTCGACTGAAGAAAGAAGGACATGAACATCTTGGATGACATGGGGGTGAGCATATTATCAGGAAATTTTTATTTGAAAGTGGACTAATCCTTTAAGTATATTCTAAAATTATTTCCATAAGTTGTACTCTTTATAAAAGTATGCTAAAGTGTAATTCTTTTTTACAAAGGAACAGAACAAAACCAAATTTAAGATCAAAGGTGAATGTAAAAAAAAAAAAACTTTAAATACATTTTTGAATTACTCTGAAGCAAGTGTATGAAACTAAATAGTGTGAATTTTGTCAGATGCCTTATATGTTCACTTTTTGCCCCATAGCCACCCCCTCTTTGGTCGGACGGTTCCGCTATCCAGTGGTTCTGGTTTTGTAATGTCAGAAACTGGGCTGATTGTGACTAATGCCCATGTGGTGTCCAGCACCACTCCTGTTTCGGGTCATCAGCGACTCAAAGTACAGATGCGTGACGGGGATGTGCATGAGGCCACTATCAAAGACATCGACAAGAAGTCTGACATTGCCACTATCAAAATCAACCCACAGGTAAGATAAAACTGCAATATGTTTTTTATAGCACTCAAAGATCAATCTTTATAATACACAAGACAAAGTGTGTTTAATCAATTACTTCCTACAACCCCTTTGGCAGAAAAAGTTGGCTGTTTTATTGCTGGGTCACTCTGCAGACCTGCGCCCAGGTGAGTTTGTGGTTGCTATCGGCAGCCCGTTTGCCCTGCAGAACACAGTGACGACAGGAATTGTCAGCACCGCACAGAGAGATGGAAAAGAACTGGGTCTCCGTGACTCAGACATGGACTACATCCAGACTGACGCCATCATCAACGTAAGACACAGAATAACCAGAATAATGCATGTTAAGAGTCTTACTGGGTGTTGTGTAAGAAGTCTAGACAACTTCTGAAATTCATTTCTGAAATCACGTTGCATGCAAGAAGTAATGCTTATTAGTAATTTGTACATATTATGGAAATTATGAGCAGAGCTGTGTTAAATGTATTGAACATAACTTAAGTATTGAACAAAAATACAAATTGTGAGAAAAAAACCTTTAAAACAGAAAAAATATTAAACTCAAAGTCTTTATCTATTAAATCTTCTGTTAACGTTGCTTCCTTTTTGATTATCAGGATTTATGATTGCATTACTGGAGTTTTCATAATAATAACCTATTTTATTCTTCTTTAGTTTTTACTTGCATTTCTGACGGTTTGTTCTCATTGAGTTTTGGAGTGGAAACTATTTATCTGAAGTCTCAGATTTTTACTTTTTAAATTTTTGTCCAATGCTTGAATATTTATGTTTAGTACTTTTGGCACATATCTAACCCCATAGATAAGGTATGTAATATAGTTTAAGCACCAATAATCAACTTTAATTATTATTTTATTTGAACTGTTAGTAGATTCTTATTGAGTTTTGGAGTGTTTTTAGAGAGGAAGTCTCAGATTTGTACTTTATTTTATGTTTTGATTTATATTCATGTTCAATAATTGAACATTTAAGTTCAGTAATTTTGGCACAAATCTTATCCCATATAGATCAGGTATGTGTAAAATTGTTTGAACACCAATAATTAACATAATTTCTTTTTTTGTTCTCAGTATGGGAACTCAGGTGGACCACTCGTTAATTTGGTAATTATTTCATAATGTTTCTTCTGACAGTAGACTTATAGGAATAGCTCAACCAAAAATAAAAATTCTGTCAATATTTACTCTCCTTCATGTTTTTCTCTTATCTTATGGTGCACAAAAGATGAATTGTTTGAAGAGTATCCACTCTTTTCAATATAACTTGAATATTTCAGTCTGTACCTCAATAATTCACCTTTTGTGTTCCACAGAAGCAAAGATATACTGTATTGGTTTGGTACAACATGAGTTTGAGGAAATTGTGGCAGCATTTTCATTTTTAGCTCTCCCTTCAACAAACATACTGATATTGTATTTCACTTTTCTTCTTAATTTGTCTTCTATAAGGATGGAGAGGTGATAGGAATCAACACACTGAAGGTAGCTGCAGGAATCTCATTTGCCATTCCTTCAGATAGGATCACTCGATTCTTAAATGATTCATTGGGAAAGCAAAACAAAGGTACATTGGGCAGCTTTTGTTCAAGGGAATGCAGTTTTAGCCATTCTTGCTGAATTAAATGTGTTAAAACTTACATATTGTTTCAGAGACAAGATCAGTGAAGAAGCGTTTCATTGGAATCCGAATGCTCACCATCACAGAAGCGTGAGTGTCCTTCACTACGCATGTAAATGAACACCGCTTTGCTGTTTATTCGTTGTATGTGTGTGTATGTGATACATTCTGTCTGTCTCCTCCAGGCTCGTGGAAGAGCTGAGGCAGCAGAATCCAGATTTCCCTGATGTCAGCAGTGGGATCTACGTCCATGAAGTGGTTCCTCACTCTCCTGCTCAGAAGTAAGCATTAGCCAAACCAGATGATCTGTGGTCTGTCAGTTGTGGCTGTGCTTCAGAACTCCCAGCCAAGAAGTTTGATCTATGTCTGTGCTCTGTGGATGACAGCATTTTGAATACTACAATCAAAAAGAAATGTCAGAATTGTATAATACAGTTTTATGTAATAAATCAATAAGAAGTAATTATTATTAGCATTTCTTATACATATTCTGAAATTAGGATGAGCTTGGACAAAGACATAAGAATGCTGAATTAATTTCTGCGAACATGACACTGTTTTTCAATCTAGTGAAGTGTGAAGTGACATGTGGCCAAGTATGGTGACCCATACTCGGAATTTCTGCTCTGCATTTAACCCATCCAAGTGCACACACACACAGTGAACACACACCCGGAGCAGTGGGCAGCCATTGCTGCGGCGCCCGGGGAGCAGTTGGGGGTACGGTGCCTTGCTCAAGGGTCTCACCTCAGTCGTGGTATTGAGGGTGGAGAGAGCGCTGGTTATTCACTCCCCTCACCAACAATCCCTGCCGGACCTGAGACTCGAACCCATGACCTTTGGGTTACAAGTCCGACTCTCTATCCATTAGGCCACGACTCGTGGGGCAGTCGTGGATCTATTACACGATCCTCTGAGATATTTCTGAGATATCTGGCGTCATCCATTTCAGACCCCTCATCTGGTGCTACTTTAATGTTTTTCATATCACACTGCTAGGGCTGTCAAATGTCAAATCGATTAATCGCATCTAACATGAAAGTTTGTGTTTACATAATATACTGTATATGTGTGTGTGTGTGTGTGTGTGTGTGTGAGTGTGTATATATACACACATACATTATGTAAACAAACTTTTATGTTAGATGCGATTAATCGCATTAATCGATTAATCGCATCTTTGAACACAAGAAGTTCTTTTTTTTTTTTACGTAAATGCATAGTAGTTAAAGATACCTTATATAAAATTTGACCCATGTTTTTGTAAAATAAAGTGAAAAAAAGNCACAAGAAGTTCTTTTTTTTTTTTTACGTAAATGCATAGTAGTTAAAGATACCTTATATAAAATTTGACCCATGTTTTTGTAAAATAAAGTGAAAAAAAGTGTCACTGAAAGTGTCTCAAGTGTCTTACACCATTGGCTCAAGATGAACAAATCTCCGATTTCATTTCAGTCATGAAAAATTTTCTGCCATTTTGAATTTTGTCTAAAACCTACTTTTGAAAACTAGTCCGACGTTTTTCGCCCGATTGGAACCAAAACAGGGCAGAAATGTACTCTGGACTGAAAAAAGTTGAAATTTTGTTTCTCATCGCTAAGGGGTGCCAAAACGTTCGAAATAGGCAGGGACACTTTTACTAAAATGGCTATAACTCTTGAACGGAATGAGATCTTTTCACCAAACTTGGTATACATGTGTATGGGCTCAATCTGTGGTCACAGTAAAAAATTGCAGCAATTGGACACTTGGTGGCGCTATAATTTGAAAAAAATGTGAAAACAGCTATAGCTAAGCAACCGTTAGTTTGATTGACTTGAAAATTGGCATGCGGTGTCTTGGTCCAAGGAGCCATGATTGTCTATAAGGACATTGGCGTATCTCGAAAAATATGGCTGCCATCGGCCAATGAAGTTTGAGCACCTATTAGACAAGGTTAACGAAGGCCGATTGGAACAAAACTTGGTGGGCATGTTCAACACATGGGCCTAGAGGTCTAGAGGTCTTATGCCGCTTGATAGAGGAAACTTTGGCCAGTTGTTTTGTATATTGTAATGGTTAAAAATACAGGTCAAAATATTAAATAATTTCAACTAAAATCAGTATTTCATATTTATGTATTTTTTCATATTGTCCTGATCACACCTACTGGCATTTTGCGATAATGACCAACGGGCTGTACGATATCACTTTACAAATTTAAGGATACAACTGACAATTGTATAATTTCTTCAAATGTGTTTCAGAGGAGGCATCAGGGACGGTGACATCATCGTTAAGTTAAATGGAGAGCCACTGATGAGCACCAGCGACCTGAAGGAAGCGCTCAACCAAGACACGACTCTACTGCTGGAGGTGCGCAGAGGCAACGATGACCTGCTCTTCAACATTGAGCCTGACGTCATCATGCAGTGATGTCATCATTTACTCAATGTGAGCCATCAAACTTTCATCATGTCAGTCATGCGCTATCATGGCCAGAGGAATGTCTAACCATCCTTCTACGAAACACCAAGGACCTCTTTTACAAGCTGAGAAGAATCTAACCTTGAGCTTTCGCAATCTCAGTCATTTCAAGGGCTGTCAAGAGATTTTATATGAAAAGTATTTCATAACAGCACACTCTCTTTGAAGCAGGATTGAAGTGGAGAATGAGTTAGTTCATGGCAAATATGAAAACTTGCAGTACTGTATTTTGTAGAAGAAGACAAAGCTGGTGATATTTTTGAAGTTTTGTACCAGAAATAGCCAAAAGCCAAAAATTGAAATATAAGAATATTTAATAAACAATATAAATTTACATAAATAACCACATCATACATAATAATAAATAAATGATAATAATGAATATATATATATTTAATAGATTCGATTGTGGATTATCTTATTGATACTTAAAATGTCATTCATTGCTGAAACTTCATTGTAGCACCAGTCGCAAGAATCAATTGCTGTGCAAGGGTTTTAAAAAAAATACATTTTATATAATTTTTGTAGAATGACTGTCATGAAGAATGACATTTTTATATGGTCATCTTGTCCTATGAAATGTTGTGTGCTTTTTATATGCAGAGATCAGTGAGACGTCTTCTGTTCATGTAATATGTTTATCAGTCTGTATATGCTCTATTCATGTTCCTGTTTATCTAAAATGTCTACAGCATGTCATATGACTTGATTAATATGCTTTCAAATATGCTCTTATTTTTGGTTCTCTTCAGCTGGATCTATGAACATTGAACCTATGAAATAAAACTTTCTCAGAAAATAATCACTTGGTGGATGATATAGTAGGCTATGTGCTGAAATTTGAAAGAGCAGTCAGTTGAAACTAATATACAGAAGAGCCTAAATCATATTATTTGAGATATATAATATAAAAGAGGCGAAGTCCGTCGGGTCTACTGATTCATGATGTTTGGGTTGGAAATTCATGGATCCAGAATACCCTTAAGAACTTTCCAGTACACAAAGCTTTTTTGCCAGTTCTCACTGTCAAGACAGGACCTGTGGATCACAAAATCCAGACAAGACACACGGCTGCATATTTTAAGCTGCGTATGATGATTTTACAGCTTTACCATTCATTAAAGTAGGCCTTTCTCTTTGAAGAACAGCATTAAGATCTGTGCATTTAACCATTAAGATATAAGGTGCATCCCAATTTGTGTACTTACGCATTATTCTAAGCCATTTTGTAGTAGTGTGTTCACAACAAGACAAAGTGCACATCAAATACCAGGACGATGCACTTATTTAACAGAAAAAAACTAAGTGTTGAATGTTGGACACTTCATGCAATCAACAGTCGCAGCTTTCCTTAAGTAACAGTGGGCTATCAGGCTATAATGTTGGATAACAAAATAACCTGCTAAAATTCATACACTAGTCAGTAGAGTGCATACATACATAGTGCATAGTGAATGTCATTTGGAACATTTTGGAATGTCAATGGCTGCCACCCCTGACTGCTGTAATTTTTTAAGAATAACCTACAATTTCGTGTTTTCTTGTCATGTGTGCAGTTTGTATGAAAAAAACCAGTTTTTTTTCAAGAAGGTCACATACAACTTAAAGGGGACATGACATAAGAAATCAAGTTTTCCTTGATCTTTTGACATTTAAGTGGTCTTTGTACCATTAAAACATGCACTTTTTTTTTAGCTTAAAACCAAGTTCCAAAAATGGCTTGTTTGGATATTGTGGGACTTGTGATGTCAAACGGCAAATACATTTACATATGACTGATTCTAGAACAAGACATCAATGAATCATTGTACAACATCATTTGGCCACACCCACTGGCTGACAACTGTCTACACCAGAAGCGAGCGTCACAGTATACAGAATTTCTGATGTACTCCACGTGCTTGAGCTACTCCCGACAACAGGACAAATGGACCCCAGTGTCAGGGACAAGTGGTTGGTTTATTTTAATGGTGTTTCGGATTGGTTAAGAGGATTATATGTTTGTTCAGAGCATTTGACTGCAGATTGTTTTGTAAAAGAGGCACAGTGTAATGGAGAGTTTGCAAAGAAACAAGATGAAGCAGTCAACTGTATTGGATCTGACATTAGCTACATTGCAAAGCGCAAGTAAACATTTTCATAATGCTTAGTAAACGAGATATATGGATAATCATTTCAAAACACTTCGTGCAGTTGTCTTCGTGCAGTTGTCAAACTCTTCGTGCAGTTGTCAAACATGCTGATTTAATTTGCCCTTAAATCTAAAAACCACAAAGAAACACACACCTATACAGTATAGAACATATTAAATAATATATGTCATATGTCATTTGCGCTGAAGTCATACTTGCTAAAGAACAGCCTTTAGGCCAAACCACATGTACTGTAATCATGGAGGAAATCAGAATTGAGTCTTTCAAGAGTTAGGATAAATAGAAACCTGACATTGGGTCGACAGATGACTAGCTCTGTTTGGATTTAGCATATTAGCATGCTGTTGTGGCTGAAGTGCTATGCCAACACACCCAAGTGGTTCAACTCAGAACGGATCTGGCTGTCTACAAGCTGGGTAAATAAAGACATGGCACAAAAAAATAAATTAAACAAAGATGTGTTAAACAGGGTGTGTGTCCTGTAATAATAATAAGCTATGCAGCTAATTGCTAATTATAGTTCCTAAAGTGTATGCCAGCCAGTGGTTTCCGCACAAAAATCACTTCTAAATTCTGGTCTGAGACCAAAACTAGTTACATTTTTCAATATTTCTATTTATAAGGGAGACTGCCTTTCAGCCATTAGGACTACTAAAAGTGCTGTGGTGCCATGGTACAGTAATGGTACATGTATAAGCCTATAGTACTGAATTATCATATCCATAGCTTCAAAGAACAGCATGGAAAAACCATAATACTTTTTAGTAAGTGAAACAGCTGATTATAGAATATAAAACAAATAAACTCATCGATGTTTCACAGCGAAATGTATTTCATATGGTTTCATTTAAGTTCACTCTTTGGTCTCTAAACTCGACCACATCAATAAAAACAAACTAGTGGAGGGTTGAGTACTAGATTTGTGTGTGTATGTGAATGTTAATTCAATGAGACATGCTCTTGCAGAAACACAAACACAGACTTGACACTGAAGTGCACACTGTTGTCCAGGGCCATCGCCAGAGACCTCATGTTAATGTGTGGAATGCAGACACATTCTCTCAGTCACACATATAGTGTAGATAGGGACATAAAGAGTGCACAAAGGAAGATAGCAACAAGTTCTGAGAATGAGGTGAAAAATAGGACAAATCTACAAATCCATGAAAACTCTCAAATCAAAGCACCATTATTTATATAGCACTTTATACAATACAAATTCTTTCAATACAACTTCACAGTAAAAAATAGGAAAATAACAGAACCAGGGATGAAAACTCTACAGAATCTCTACAGAAGACAATAGTGTCATTGTTCAACTCATGTCATGTTCATTGTTGGCTCAGTTCAGTTCAGTTCAGTTCAATAAATGTGTAAATTTCATTAATTATATACAACTAGTTCAAATCAGCTAAGCAGCAAAACAAAAATGTAATAATTTGGCTCAAGTCAATGTTGATTCAATCCAGTTCAGTGTCGATGCTGCAAAAATTGTGAATTATGAAAGTTTCGATTTAGCTGTAAAGCAGCAAGAAAAACAGTAGAAAAACATTCTTCAGATGATTATAGTATTTTTACACAAATTTTTAGATCTGTTAACTGCAAGGATATTAGGGGAAAACAAAATGGTTCTTCTATGTCATTGCTGTGAAAACCCACTTTTAGAACCTTTATTTTTAAGAGTGGAACCCAGTGTCACTTATTTGTAAAGTAGACTGCTTTATTATAATGAGCTCTAGTTGCATGCATACAGTATAGTTTTTTAAACATTCTCACCTGCACAACAATGGCCCATTTTTACCCAAAACCATGAGATGACAATAACACCTGTGTTAAGTGTGCTAATGCACTGCACACTAATCTTTAAATGGGGAAAAGCTTGAATCAGGCATTCAAGATGTCTAATTACAGTGTTATTTGTCTGTCTTATGCTTCAACATAGGATAATATATGATATTATAAAAACGGTTAGTTCCTGTCCTTGATTCTGATTGGTATTCACAATAAAACACGGCTATGACCGCTTCACCCAACAGTTCTGTGTATCACTACACAACACCCTTAGCAACCACTCTTAGAAACGTAAACTGTATGTTCTCAATTGATATTGTTCATTGAAGCTTACAGTATTATGTAGAAGAGTACTGTGAGAAAGAGATCGAGTGAGCGAGTTTATTACCTGCATTCAGATTTAGTATTTTCCTTCAGGTCAGTCCTATGTTCATAATAAAAAATCTGTTTAAATGTCCAATGTATCATCTTGTCCTTTTAACAGTTAAGGGGTTTTCCCGTGACTGACAGCGCTAGTCAAAGCATTTGTCAGTTGTGTCTTGTTCCGTGTTCACAACAATTCAGTCTTTTCAATGTAAAAGTCTTCGCTACTGACTGACACACTCATAAAGACAGTCTTTGTTGCCATCTAATGGCGTATAACTTCTGTTGCTGTTCACGGTCAGGGACTATTTTTTCCGGCAAAAGGCTTTTAGTGAAAGTTTACTTCATGAAAGTTGCATTGATACATATTTTTGGCTTTAATATTTGTATTGTGTGGTAATGTTTCATAACTCCGCTTCACGTCATGCCTAACAACGCCCTTCAGCCGTGACTTATTCACGATAAAGCATAGCCTCTCGTACCTTATTGCTTATATATATCATACAGCTTCACTGCATTCATGTCTAAATAAAAAGACTCCAGTTAAAAGTATTTATTTTGATAAAAAGTCAAGATTTATTTTAATTACATTCTTACATATTATTAAATATAGTGTATTAAACATACATAAAAGGATTTGTGCTCAAAATCATCCATCATCCATAATCAGAATGACATTATGTAAAATAATCAATCATACATATTCATTCCTAAGTAGATCTACTGTATATGAATGCAGTTATCAACATGACAAAACTTTGTGAAATTAGTTAGCATCTGAACGCTATTATTGAGGGTTTTGTTATGGTTTCGTTGTTTGTGCATTCAAACAATATATCTGACGACCTATCACTCAAACCCTCGATATTTATAGAGTCAAACCAAATCAATGATTTACACTTGAGATTCTTCTTGTACTTTATTAACCTCCTTATCATATTCCATAATCTTATACGACCTTTCAATAAACTCAATCAAGGCTGAATTTATCAGTGACAACTGTATGACAGCATTATAATATCATAAAACTATTTGGCTTAAATGACAAACACACAAATGTCTGAAATGATCCTGTTTCCTTACAGTAGACCAGTGTGAGGAGTTACAGTTTGGCTCGGAGAGATCCAACTGCAGGTTTGTCTGAACAAAACTCAGCCCACCAAGATGGCCGTTCCAGGACATTCTTACCCAGCATGACTGTAGACCACAGGTTTTTGTAAAGCTGAAACACATGAGAAACAGACAAATACTGAATAGCAAAGTCATTGATTACAAAAAACAATTGCATTGCTGCAAGCCATGCAACTTACTATCAGTAACAAGGCAATACCTGTCAGAAAACACACATGTGGAGAGATTTCATGAATAAAGACTTCCCTTTTATCAGAACCTCAGATGAGTCAGAAAATGAACTCCATGCCATAGTGAAGAGTTCATTTCCAGTAAGCATCTCCCCAACTGTAAACATGAAGTGTCTCACTCAGCAGGGGAATCAGTATAAAGGTCTGTGTGTCAGTGGGGAGTGTATTGACTGCCCCGCCTAGTGTTTCAGTAAGGCACTGTTTTTTTCTTAAACTTAGAAATGAATGGCTTGCCAAACAAGTGCTGAGAGAAAATGACTGGAGGAATGAGTCAGCCATAACCATGATGTCTAGTCAGAAACATATTTCAGAGGGTTAGTGAATTAAACCCCCTTAAGGGCAGTGATTTGTACAATGGAAAAACCCTCTAGCTTTTCCAATTGCTTGGAATCGAGTCTGTTTGAATTAACTGGACTATTTCTTCTTTTTCTTTTTTTTTTGTTTTGTGACAAGAGGAAATAAATGCACCACCCAAAGTTCTAATAATTGTTGATTTTATTAGGTGATGTTGACTTTACCCCCCTTATTTTTCCAGTAAATATTGCATCACCACTAGCTGTTTGTCTCACAGGCCAACTTATTTAATAGACTAGCAGGGAAAATTATTGTTTAAAGAAACACGTTTTTTATACTTCCAAGTCTGTAAACAACATGTATAAAAAAAAATAAAAAAAACTGCTGGGTTAAAAACAACCCAAGTTGGGTTGAAAATGGACAAACCCATCAACTGGGTTGTTTTAACCCAGCGGTTGGGTTGAATGTTTGCCCAACCTAATGGGTAGTTTTATTTAACTCAACTATTGTTTAAAAATGACAATATTGCTTGCTTAAAATGAATTCAAAGTATGTTGGAAATTAACAATTATTAAAATGCTTAAGCCAATTAGATGGCTTGCTAAACATTCAAATAGTCTGGTTCAGTGTTTTTTGTAAGCTGGTCCTGCATTGCACTGTCAGAGTTGCTCTGAAACCCTCCACCTACCCCAGCTCCACCTGCCTAGATCTGCTACAGGATTTATGTAGGTCTATTCATCCATCAGCAGCATATCTTACATGCTCACAGTAGCATGTTTGTGTATCTACTAGCAGTAGCAAGTCCATGACAGTTACTGTTTTACAGCTAATTCTGCTATAAAGTGGCACCAACAACACTAGAAAATGAATGTGACTGCTTTAGATTCAACATATTAAGTGTCATTTATTAAAAAAAGATAGTATAAAAAACACTTTTCATGTACAATGTTACAGAAAACACATTTAAACAATAAACATGTGGTTACTTAGCTAGGGTGGCATGTGTGAAATGAAAGGAAGTGACTTCATTCAGTACATCCACTAAAAATCACCTTGTGACCAGTTAATTAAAGTCATTGCAAAAATGGATTTACTTTTTGGAGTCTCTGTAAATTAGATGATCACTCCTGCAGATCTTGGAGACATTTGTCTTTATAAGTGATTCCACATTCACAGCGGAGGACTGGTGAGTAGCGTTCTTCATGAGTACACGTGTGCCTGTGTATGTTCTCTTACCTCACCATCTGCTTTGCCAATGGGCGAGTTCAGGATGAAGTCAGGAGGAGCAATCACATCAACCAACGCCACAGCATCATCCTTCAGCTACACAGAGAGAATGAAAGAGCACCAGCGATTTAAAGGCCTTCCTTATGTTTGCATCATCATGCACTTATTAGTGAGGGTGTCTGTATCTGAACTACAGCTAACACAACACTAACCTGCCCACACAGAGCGAGAATAGCTGTCTGGATGAAGTCAACCGGCTGCCGACCAGAAAAATAACCTCCTACAAACAAAAACAGACCACAATCAAACTCAAACAACCTTCACAAGAGCTAAACTACCATGCAAAATGTTGGGGTCGCTAAGAATTTTTTATGTTTTTTTAAAGAAACTCTTATGCTCATCAAGGCTGCATTTATTTGATCAAAAATACAGTAAAATCATTGTGAAATATTATTACAATTTAAAATAATTATTTTAAAATATTTTAAAATGTAATCTATTCCTGTGATGACAAAGCTGAATTTTTGCAGCCATCACTTCAGTCTTTAGTGTGATATGATCTTTCAGAAATCATTTTAATATGCTGTTTACCTTGATACAGGATGGCCATGTGGTTGGTGAGAGTCCACAGGCCATAGAGGGCACAGAGACGCCCCAGCACTGATCTGAGAGCAGCTGGAGTCTGTTCATCCTTAATCAGATCATGGAAACGCTGCAGCACTGTGTGCTCAATATAGGCAATAGCCAAAGAGCGACAGTAATACACCTACAGAGAGAGAGAGCGAGGGGAAACAAAGAGAGAGATGAGTTACAGAAAGAGAGAATCCAAGGACAC
>RJVU01035178.1:564137-574502 GCA_003731715.1 Anabarilius grahami
AAAAAAAATATGTACACATTTGATTTTTAATTATTATATTCTATTAAATTACATTATATTACTTTTCTTTTACATTTTAAATTATTTTTTAATTAAAACAGTTTTAATTTTTAAAGCATTTATTTAATTTAATATTATTATTAGGAAGACCAAATGACTCATAAAAGAAAATAATTATCACTTATCTAGAGTCTCTATGATGTAGTGAAGAACTCTTTTCTTCTGTCTTGAAATGTTTCCACTGGACTGTGTCAGTATTCTGTACCTGTAGCTGATATTCCAGCACTGGAATCTCCTCGTCCTCTTTGGGCCCAAACTGTCTGCGTGTGGCGGAGAATCGCACAGCCACAGTCATCGCTAGCTTCAGATTGACCAGTGCCATCCTCGTAATGCTCACCCTGCCTCCTGACAGAGCCCCTAAAGACGCCCCAAACCGCTTATTGGGGTCCTGTGAAGGTGTGCGGTTAGGAAAAAGACAGGATGGAAAGACACATGATGAAGTACTGGGAAACACATAGCAGAGGATGACAAGACCAAACCAAAGAAAAAAAAATAGAAAAAGAATGTGAGGAAAAAGGGCAAAAGATATTTCATTCATTCATCCTCAACCTCTCACCTCTGTTTATTTTCAGAAAAACCCCTTTATGTCTTTCTGTCAGTAATATTGGCTGACAGCCTGGCTTTTCCTGTGATTAAAAACTCCCTGTTTGTTTGAAATGAAAGCATAGGCATTCCTTCTCGTACATCTTGCATAGCATAGCACAGCACAGCAGCTGGAATAACAGCCACTGCACCACTGCGTTACTGCAGAGCGACCAAAAAGTTTATATGACCCGTAAGATGTCTACATGGGAACACACTAAAATGGCTCTATTATTTCCTATGTTCAATAATAAAAATCAATAAAATACTGTTGCATTCCACATAACCTATATTTGAAAAAAAATAAAAGTATGTTAAAGATTATTTGGTAACACTTTACAATAAGGTTCTATAGATTAACATTAGCTAATGCATTATATATCATGAACTAAAAATAAACAATAATTTTGGTAACACTTTACAATAAGGTCTCATTTGTTAAAGATAGGGTAGGCAATTTCGGAGCGGCTAGCAATAGCAAGCTAGCTTTACAAGCATTAGATCCCAACCTCCCTTCAGAACGCTCTACAAAGCCACGCCTCCTTCAAAACACATGCGCAGGTGGCGCACAGTCAGCGGTGCATTTCCCAAAAGCATCACTAGCCAACTATGGCCGCAAGTTCAGTTGAATTGTGTTGGTAACAAGGGAACTTGCGACCATAGTTGGCTTCGGGAAATGCACTCCAGAGCAGATTCAGCAAAGCGTCATAAGAGACGCTGTTAAATTACCTCAAGTCTAAAAGCACATAACATTACAACAATAATGAACATAAACAACATTGAGAGCTCTTACTTGTACCACCTGACTGACCTTTGGTCCTGAGACTTCCACAGATGTTATATGTACATTTTTTTATATTTAGACCACTTCTATCATTGATTGCTATCAGTAAGTGAAGAGAGTTTCAACCAGAATAACAAAAATTGTTTATGAAAAAAATTGCCTACCCTACCTTTTTTATTTAACACAATAATATATTTTTTAGCGATATATTTTTACAGCATTTATTAACTTGTGTTAATGTTAGCGTTCAGTTTAGTTCACAGTGTATGAATTAAAGTTAGCAGATACAACTTTTGATTCTAAAAATGTATTAGTAAATTTTGAGATAAAGATTAATAAAGATGAATAAATGCTGTAGAAATATTGTTAATTATTGGTTCATATTAACTAATGTAGTTAACTATTATGTAAAGTGTTACAGCATTTATTAATATAGGCTAATGTGAAATTAAAATATACTATTATTGTTCATGATTAGTTTAATGCAGAAAATGTATTAATAAATGTAGAAAATTAACATGAGCAATTAATAAATGTTGTTCTATTGCTATTACTAATGTTCATGTATATAGTCTTATTTGTAAAGAGATAATACAGATAATAATTTTTACAGTGTAACTGCAATAAAACCAGGAAGTTTATGTAACATACTCATACACCGATACAAATGTATAGTATAATGCAAATTAAGTCGCTTTGGATAAAAGCGTCTGCCAAATGCGTAAAAATGTAAAAAAAAAAGTAAAATGTAACTATTATTAGGCAATCATTTAATATTGCTTACTTTAAAAGGTGAAACGTAGGGCCCATCAGGTGTAACGTCTCCTGTTTTGTTTAGCAAGTTTTCCCGAGGTATCCTCACATTGTGAAACACTGCAAAACTGACAAAAACAAAACCTCTGATTTATTATACACATCAAAATAAATGTTTTTGTTAAATGATTACACTGAAAACTATAATGAAGAATACGTTTTCCATTTATATGGGCAGAAGGATATATTACAGAGAAGTGAGACATGGAAATATCCATTTAGGGTTTTCTTTTACCGCCATCTAATGACCAAATACTGTAATCACAACATCTTACCAGTCCACAGTCCAGCATTAAACTCACCCATTATCCAGACCGTTCTGACCCAGTTTCTTCCCCATATCCCCAACCATCACTCCTGGCATTGCCAGCAAGGTCTTTGGGTCCCTGACCTATAAATTAAATTACATTAAAACCGCTTTAGTCACAGCTGATCTAAAAAGACAAGAAAATGAACTGGAAATGTATTTTCACACATACTTGGACTACAAAAGAGTGAAGGCCGTGACATTGCCCATCAGGGGTGTAGAGCTGTGCAAATACGACTGAATGAGTGGCCGTCTTTCCCAAGTTCCCCACCCAAAACTTTGCTGCTTCAAAGTCTGGAGAGTTTATTACAAACTCCTGCGGATTTTAAAAGAACATACATTAGCTACTGTAGGACCATCAGGCATAATAAACAGAAGAAGAAAAAAAATATTAAAAACCAGGTAATAGAATAATGAAAGAAAGGTGGATTGAACATTAATTACATTTTTAGTATGGTCACTAATACTTCTTCAGCTATCATGAATCAACAATAAACAATAGCATTTATTATTCATAAATGCTATTTAAGAATAGTATTTATTATTATGCCAATGTTAACTTAATTTGTGTTTATTATAATATTAATTACGTATTATTATTATCAAATTAACATTTACCAAGATTAATAAATTAACATTCGATGTCCCGTTGTGACTTGTAAGGCCATATTCATATAATCTCATTCAAAAAAAGTTATAAGTAATGTGCTTTTCAGTGATTTGCTAAATTAAAGGTGCAGTATGTAAAAAATTCCGCTAGAGGTCGCTAGAGGCCTATTCAAAACAAAGGCGTAGCTTGATGACGCCAGGTTTGAGAGAGGAATCTTGGGACATGTAGTCTCCACCTCACCTCAATAGGGATAGGACTCTGGAAGAAATCATGTTCAAGGATGTGATTATTAACGTTACTGTAGTATGAAGCAGAGCAGGGCCGAGTGTTGTGGGAGCTGAACGAGGCCGCTGGAGCGATTGCGCAACACACGCCTCACGAGCAGCGGAGCTTTTATCATGACACAGTCGCCGGCGCCGCTTCTGCTATTCCGGTCATGAGTATGAGGTAACGCAGCTCTGTTTATCATATTAGATACATTCGAGTGTTGAAAATGATGTTATAACGTTACTCTGTGCGTTCGCTCAGCGGCTGCTGTGAGACACTTGTTTGAGACACACTGCAGTAAGCTGATCGATTTTAGAATATCATATTAAATACTGGATGGCGATGGCTTGTGTTGATAAATGGCATGCAATTCATTTTAAAACGTATTGTATGATGGAGAAAATGCTGTATTACGATTACTAAAAATAAAGCTGCATCTGATTATGCTATGTTAGCTACTTTACAAAATAGTGTTTTTCTTTGAGGCATGGTAAAGCATGGTACTCGCCAAAAATCAAGAAAATTAGATTAAAGAATAAGACTAAATGTGTTGAGCTATATAACAATGATTAGTTTTCTGTCTATAAATATATCAAAACAGTTGTTCCCTTGTCTATTAAAACATGTAATATATTAAAGCGTCTTTGGTGTTTCCGTGGTTTCTACAAAATAAAACCGGAAACCGAGGGTAACGCGGGTATGACGCAATTGACAGGCGACTCCTCACACGTCCCGGAGCCTTGGTTAAAATTGCAATTTTCTCACGATTTACAAATAGTTGGAAACATTTGGGATATTGTAAGTACTCAAGTGAACAAAATATCTAACACTGGCCAAGTGGTTTTTGGATAATTTTATTGCTAAAATATTACATATTGCACCTTTAATGCAATGTGTTCAGACTTCTGTTATATCTATATGGTTACAGGTAGAGGACTGTTCATCATCACATCTGGTACTAGAGTACCTGAGTGCTGGGGTTATATCTGGCTGTTGTCCTCAGGGCTCTTGTGTTGCTGCCATGGCTCAGCTCTGTCAATGAAAAGCATCCAAATGTCTAAACAGACAGAGAAATTTGCTGTCAGTGGCTCATGTGGTTTTCCATGACTAATGTCAAAGGCAACTCATTGGTTTGTATACGCGCGCGCACACACACACACACACACAGCACCTCGGAACTTCCTGTTTATGGCCTACTGAGCTTGTGTTTCAAAACGTTCTAGTTATATGGAAGGTGAATAATGACATGCTAGACAGTTAAAGCCATCTTAAAATCATACTATAATACTTTGAGCACGGAAAAGATAATCTATAAAAGCAAATAATAATCTTATGATAATCTTTAAAAGCAAATATTAAAACTGCATTTTCCCTTGAGTAGTGAGTTTTGTAAAGTAGTGGTCATCTTAAAAAAATGCTAAGCCAACCATATTTGCTATGTATGCAATCAACATTTACTCAGTACATTGAAATTTAGAAGCTTTCAGTCTAGTTTTCCAATAAATATTTTATGGCTGATATGTTTTTTTATTTTTTGCATTTCATAAAAACTTTTACCATCATTTGCTCAATGTCCTGCACAAACTTCAGGTGCCTCTGAGATCCTGTGTTTGCCACTGTGGCTCCAAACATCTAATAAGGTTGAAAACAAATACGTTTAGGTAAAAAAATTTTTAAAAGAAATATATAAAGTAACAAATATTACTAAACAATAATGCATGGCAAAGCAAAGAGAAAGCAATTATCCAAAAATGCAAAATATGAGTATCAAGTAATCACTTCTGTGTGAGCTTTATATGGGGTCATTTTTATTTTGTAAGAATTAAAAACTCTTCTGGGGAGGGCAGTGAGTTAAAGTCACCATGAAATCAATTGGTTTTTTTTATGGAATATTGCAGTATTTATTATATACAAACGATTTATCTGTGCACTCCTATATTTTGGGGTCTCTGGAGGGCATTTAGTAAAATGGGCTCACCCCTTTGTTAAGGAAGTACTTGGCTCCCAAAGACCAGTCATACATTCCCAGGCAGTCATTGAGGATTGTCATCTTCCAGGGGTTCTGCATGATATCATCACGTGTTACAAAGTCATACTTAAATAACTGTTTACAGCGGCGGAAGGTGAGCTCTCTCTTCTGCTCCACTGGGATGTCCTCACCAGGCTGCCGGGCAAAGAGCGGGTCACTCTCCAGTGTTCTGAACACGTGCTGCTGCTCGGAGAGAAAGAGAAAGACAGCTGAGAAGAAATCTATATCAATGACTGTGGACTAGTGATGGGAGAAATGAAGCTTTTCGAAACACTCAATCAACTGAACCAAATGCTTCATAAAATGAAGCACTCAAAATGCCACAGATTGGCAGCACCGGCTGGTCAAAACAATATGATAACCATAAGAAAATGCGAAGAAAACTCAGTCCAAACATGAATTATTACACCTTTTACAAACCAATTGCAAATGTTTTCATTAAAGTGTAATAAATTGAATGTAACATACAAACGATTAAAAACCTTTCAATTTGCATTCTATTCTGTAAAATTCTTTTTATTAATGTGTAGTGCTGGTTTTGTGTGTTAATAGGCAGGCCTTTGAAGCAATTAAATATTCTCATTTCATTTTTATTATGCATGCATAAGTATTAAAATGAATTAAATTAATTATAAATGAACTCACATTATAAAACTGACCCAATTTCAGTTAAACATTTTTAGACATTTGTTCATGGCTTCACTAGATCAACAGCATCTAGTGGAGAACTACACTTAATGGACAAAAGTATTGAGACACTTCTCTTAATTCTTGAATTCAGATTTTTCAATCAGACCCATTGTCACAGGTGAATAAAATCAAGCACCATGCAGACTACATTCACAAACATTTGTGAAAAAAGGGTCATTCTGAAGAGCTCAGTGAATTTAGTCAGTTTGTGAAATTTCACCCCTGCTAGATATTCCATGGTCAACTGTAAGTGGTATTATGGGAAAATGGAAGCGTTTAGGTACAGCAGCAACTCAGTCATGAAGCAGAAGACCATGTAAAGTCACAGAGTGGGTTCACCGAGTGCTGAGAATGCTCATCTGATTCCATAGCTGAAGAGTTCCAAACTCCCACTGGCATTAATATCAGCACAAAAACTGTGCGGTGGGAGCTTCATGGAATGGGTTTCCATGGTCCAGCAGCTGCATGCATGCCTCACATCACGGGGCAGTCTTGGCCTAATGGATAGAGAGTCGGACTTGTAACCCAAAGGTCATGGGTTTAAGTCTCAGGTCCAGCAGGGATTGTCGGTGAGGGGAGTGAATGTCCAGCGCTCTCCCCACCTTCAATACCACGACTGAGGTGAGACCCTTGAGCAAGGCACCGTACCCCTAACTGCTCCCCGGGCGCCGCAGCAATGGCTGCCCACTGCTCCGGGTGTGTGTTCACTGTTGTGTNCACTGCTGTGTGTGTGCACTTGGATGGGTTAAATGCAGAGCACAAATTCCGAGTATGGGTCACCATACTTGGCCACATGTCACTTCACTTCACAATGCCACGTGTCAGATGGATTGGTGTAAAGCATGCCAACAGTGGAAATGTGTTCTGTGGAGTGTTGAATCATGCCTCTCTGGCCGTCTGATGGGTGAGCCTGGGTTTGGCGGACGCCAGGAGAACTTTATCATCGAAATAATGTGTATTCCAGCATGACTGTGCTCCTGTGCATAAAGCAAGGTCCATAGAGACATGGTTGGATGAAACTGGTGTCGAAGAACTTGACTGGCCTGCACAGAGACCTGACCTCAACCCCATCGAACACTTTTGGGATGAACTGGAACGGAGACTGTGAGCCAGGCCTTCTCATCCAACATCAGTGCCTGACCTCACAAATGCTGAATGAGCAAAAATTCCCACAGTAACACTCGAAAATCTAGTGGAAAGCCTTCCCAGAAGAGTGGAAGCTGTTAATAGCTGCAAGGGGGCCAGCAACTCCATATTAATGTCAATGTATTTAGAATGCGTTGTCATTACAGTCCCTGTTGGTCTAATGGTAAAGTGTACCAATACCTTTGTCCATATAGTGTATCAGAATTTTGAAATGCTTTGAAACCAAGTTTCGGAACAGTATGACCTAACAAAGCCTCGTTTCTGAAATCACGCATGTGACTCGGTGTGCTTAAAACAAACTCCGAATCGCTGATTCAAAACAAAATATTTGTAAATGTTTCAATGCTTCATGAAGCATTGTTTCGAAAGAGGCCATCACTACTGTGGACTCGTAAAAACGAGGAATCATTCATTTGAAATGCAGCTCAATCCGAAGATTTTTTTTTAATTTGGACTAAATGGACTAAGCGCACTAAATCCATGGGGTTGTTAAGGACAGACATATGTGATGAACTTTTACTTTTCATTTATAAATGTGACAGCTCCCCACATTATATTGTGTATAATTGCTGTTTAAAAGAGGGAAAATATATAAAATCTTTGGAACATTATGAAAATCAGGACTTTAATAATTATATGGTAACAATATTAGGCACAACAGCACTCTTAATCACTAAACGCGTACTTTTCTTAGACAAAAAAAGAAAACAAAAAGATGAGCAAACCATAACCATCTTACCTTGAACGCAATGATTTCATCACCATCCAGAAACCGGATCATATCCTTCCAGCTGAAGGATGCTTTCTTCCTGTAGATGTCGAGTGGACCATTGGGAAAATCTGGGATGCCCTCATCCATTTTCTCTTCCAAAACGTATTTAGCGTCTGTGATGGCTGGCACACTCATGTCCTGAATCTAAGGCACTTGAAAATCTTCAGGATCAAAAAGAAAAACATGATCAAATTCAACCACGTCCACAACATTTTGCTAAGATGAGGATTTTCTGAAGGAAAGAAAATGTTTGCCTTTGCTACTGCAGTATGTTTAGTAATAGTCTGAATCAGCTATTCCCTCATGTACATTAATGACATCCAGGGTTTTCAAGTTAACTCATATAATCAATATGTCAGCATATTTTATTCTTATAATACACTTTCTAGATACCTGGAACTGTAAATTATTTCATTGCACATTATTTGCCATAGACTTTAGCTGAGACTTTATAATACTTTATTTTAAAAACTCTATTTGTTATCATGTGCAGCATTTAAATCTGTGAAGTTAATACCTGTGATCCTAGTTATCAGGCCAACTCAAATCAAAGTTCAATGTCAGTTACAACACTCACTGTCACAAAACAGATCAAACACAATAACAAGAAGTTTCTGGGGAGATTTATATAAAAGAGTAGCGTGGAAAACATAAGTAAAGAGAGTTTTTTTCTTCCTTGTTAGTTATACAGTATAGAAAGTTGCACACACATATAGATAAAGATATCTATGGGCTCAATATCAAAACAAACATAAGCACCACTGACCATTAATTACTGTTCTAGCACGCTAGCTAACGTCATTGAACCTCTCATAAACAGCAAACAAAATGTTTTAAAAGTGTATAACGATTTACCTTCATAAAATCAGTTTGAATAGTGCTTAAATAACATTTATGACTTACCTTGTATCGTAACCTCAAGAGCTACTGTACTCAGCACTGCCCCTTTGGAGGAGGAAGTGATCATGTGACCGCATCCAACCAATCAGAGAAGCGCTGCTGCTTAAAGGCGCACAACACGAAAGTAACCTTTTCCTATTGGAAAACACCTGTGCTCTGTGAATGTGAAAGCCAAGGAAAGAGGTTTCTTACAGGTGTTCCTGGAGGAGTGTGTGATACTTTTGGGATTTTCAGTGGTAAACAACAAGATATGTTGCCACTTGCCAACTACTAAGAGTATAAGACAAGGCAAGACCATTTATATTTATTTATATTAGCACAAATAACACACAATGGTAATTCAAAATGCTTTACATTACAATCATTTTTTTAAAAATTCTTAAACAGATCAAAAACAGTTTTAAAGAAATGATTGATTAAAAATGTATTCTGCACATTAGAAAATAAAAGAATACATTTATAAAAGAATATATAATAAGAGGAAACAGGCCGAATCACTGTGATCATTCAGTAAATGCACAGCTATACAGATTTGTTTCGATCTGGTAATAATAACAATCATAATACATACATACATATTAAAATTATATTAAATATTCTGAAATAATGGATTTTTTTCCGAGTCATTCTGGCACACACAAAAGTTGTGTTTTGAGTTGTTAACATGATTTTGTACGGCAGGGGACGCTGTTACGCAGCTCCAAAAAAAAAGACACAAGAGTTAGGCTATAGGCCTAATATGTATTCGTACACTGCATTTACTTAAAGGGTTGGTTTACCCAAAAATGTAATTCCTGTCATTATATACTCACCCTCATGTCGTCCCAAACCTGTAAGACCTTTGTTCATCTTCAGAACACAAATTTAAATATTTTTGATGAAATCCAAGGGTTTCTGAACCACACATAAGCAGCAATGTTTTTGCACTTTTTGAGGTCCAGAAAGGTATTAAAGACATTGTTAAAATAGTCCAAGTGACTACAGTGGTTCAACCTTAATGTTATGAAGCGATGAGAATACTTTTTCTGCACAAAAACAAAACAAAAATAACGACTTTATTTAACAATTTGAACTGTTGTCATACGCAGTTGACGTATAGTGAACGCAGTGCAGGCTTCCGTGTTCACGTCTGAACACCGGCTCAGTATAACTGAGTACTGTAAACACTAGAGAGGGAACTCTGGAATACAACATGGCAATCAATAATTTCAAAGAATCTCTTTAGTCTGAATTGTTTACTGTTATAAGTACAGCATAATGGAGAGTATCAAATTATATTATATTATATTATATGGATAAATGAAAAAAAGCTTGTTTCTTGCTTGTTTCATACATATATCTGTAGTCTGGTTTGTGGTTATTGAGTTGCTGGCCAGAGCTGCAGTGGTGCATGAGACTAATAATC
>RJVU01035178.1:574750-593789 GCA_003731715.1 Anabarilius grahami
GGACGGACGGACGGACGGACGGACGGACGGACGGACGGACAGACAGACAGACAGACAGACAGACAGACAGACAGACAGATAGATAGATAGATAGATAGATAGATAGATAGATAGATAGATAAGTTGTGAGCCTCTCAGCCATTTGTAGATAACTATTTATATCCAGTGGCACCAATAAAACAATACAAGTATCCCACAATAATTACATGATTAAATTCTTAATTAATAAACTATTAATCCTGTTATATATTCCTAAGTCATGTTTCAACACAGATCCTGGTAGGGACTTCACACAAATGATGACCTCACTCTTTCTCACGACCTCTCATCCTTTCTCTTCCTCTGGGCTCACCCAATCCCTCTCTTCCTCTCTGTTTTGTTCCATGGAGAGTAATGACACATAATTTTGTGACCCACTTTGTGCCCCTAGCAGGCCTAAAACACTGAACTCACAAACACTAAACAAAAAAGAGACAGACATTAAGCATGCATGGGTAAGCAACAACTTGGTGAAAGCTTTGTGCATATTATATGCGTAAATGTGACCCTACGACAGAATACAACACAGCTAAAACAAATATTGGCCTATATTTGTACATTTATTTATACAATATGTCAAGAAG
Organism: Anabarilius grahami; assembly: GCA_003731715.1. NCBI lineage: Eukaryota > Metazoa > Chordata > Actinopteri > Cypriniformes > Xenocyprididae > Anabarilius > Anabarilius grahami. The sequence continues at coordinate 575,374 of RJVU01035178.1, forward strand.
ACAAAAAAAATCCCTGCCAATTACAGTTTATAAGTGTACCTTCAATAACTTTTATGTCTCGGGTGATTTTTAGATTTTGTTATGTGAAGGTTACATTATAAATGACTTTTGCTGAATATTTTCACTAAATTTCAAATGGCCTTTATGTGTATTTAACGACTTTCAAAAGTTAATAGAGAAATCAAACTTTTACCCCTGGTTTCACAGACAAGACTTAAACTACTTCCAGACTAAAATGCATGTTTGAGCTGTTTTAACTGAAAGAAGCTTGTACTGACATATCCTAAAATATGTCACCGCCATTGTTTTGTCTCAAGATGCACACCAGTAATGTTTTTTCTACTGTAGGCTATGTTTATAAAAGTTTATGAAATTAAAAGCTACTTAAATATCCTAATTGAACTAAGACCTAATCCTGGTTTAGGCTAAACCCTGTCTGTGAAACCGGGCCTTAGAGTTTGAAAAGTGGATTTGAAAATATTTCAGTTAAAAAAATGCGCACACAGAAATGTTCAATGATAGTTTCATCTCAGTGTTTTTAAAATATTTTTTATAATACGTTTTAATAATATTATTTCCCTAATTTTGGAAGTAGATTATGAGCCCAGTCCAATTTTTATGGTTAGCTTTGACCAGAAAACGTAGGGTTTGATGTCACACCCATAAAACAAAGTAAAGGTGAACTAAAGGTAAAACGTTAATGCAATATTTATGTCTTTTTTATTTCCTCTCTAAGTGCACGTCATTTTAATGGATCAGGAAACAGGGAAATGCTTTGTGATAGCCTATCCATTAGAAGCTTCCGCTACCATTGTAAATCTCCTCAGCCTTGCTATCTGTATACAAACAATGCAAACATTTCTTCAGGTTTTAGCAGTTGAAGCTTTAACAGTGAGTATTACAAAATCTCCGAATTACCAAAAAAAAAACAAAAAAAAAACTTTATCATTTCCCCCTTCCGATGAGAGCAGCGCTTTTGTGTTCATTTCCCGAGCCCCTACGTACTGGGTGTGTCCGCGCTGTCAATCAAGACTTGCTCAATCCCTAAGCTCCGCCCCTTATGTTCTCAGCTCCCTCCAGCAAACGGACTGTCAACTCGCCGCGCAACTTTACTCAATCACTGGATTTTACATCACTTTTGGAGTACAAAAACTTACTTTTACGGCGTGAAACGTTATCGGACCTGCTTTGGAGGAGATGGAGATTTAGTAGGGGTGATTGTCGTTGTAACGAGTAATATTTGGGTCATATTTAGTGTTTGATGGCTGCTGGGGATGGAGCCCAGCTGCCGGCGACCGTAGCGGCCAGCAGGAGCGTGGAGAAGGCGCTGGAAGAGGCTGCGTCCAGCGGAGCGCTCATCCTGTCCAACCGTAAACTAAAAGAGTTCCCCCGCACCGCCAAGAACTATGACCTGTCCGACATTACACACGCAGGTAAGACTTTAATAAAGCGGCCAGGGGGATCAGTGAAGGGGGAGGGAATGTATCCGTACATTTAATGTCCTTTGTTCGAGTGTCTTCTTCACCTGCGCCCCTTCTGTAGGGGTGCACGAGCACCACCCTCATCACGCCCGACCCAGAAAAAGCGGATCTTTCACTTTAATTATCTTAGTAGGAAGCCGATCATCTGATAAGTTCATTTCAGTTCTCGCTTTCGTTTCTAAATAACTACATCACTGACCATACAACAGCTAATTGTGTTTTTAAAGTCAGGTTGTTGAGTTTGAGACTGATGTGTTTGCTTTAGAAATTGAAGACATCTGCGCTGTGCTTCTCTTCCTGTTGTTGAGGTGGAAGCTACACTCAGGCTGAGCCATCTTACCACAGACCCACTGTAAAACTTTACATTTGATCGCAGTGTAAACCCAGCAGTATAGTGAAACAAAATGTTATTGTTGTAGTCAGCTCTTTTTTTGAGTGCACTCTCATTGGTATGGAGCTTGTTGAGATTCATCTTGCCAGCAGCACTAATATGACCATCTGCTCCTCTTTCACACAAAGTGGGTATAAAGCAGTTTGTATTTGAGCCATACAAACCCCCACACGCACATGCTCTCAAGTCTTATAGAGTTGATGCAGAGCATTTATTATTTAGCACAGATAATATCTGCTGCATGTGTGCATTTCAGTTCTTGAAATTCTTTTTGTAACTTTGTGACCCACAGCTGGGGTTATTGACAAGTTAGAAATGGATTCTGCTGTAAAATGCATTCAAGTGCATTTACAGCTTTTTAGGTTTGATAAATGGTGCTAAAACCATGTGAATTCCCATGCATGTGAATATTTTGTTATTTCTATACTGATTTATGTAATGATCATTTAAACACATTTATTAAGATCGTCATAAGCCAGTTAAGACAATATTCCAGTTTATTGTATAATCAGATTTTTGTGTGATGTAGAGTATTCATCACTTTAACTAAACGTTTTTTTATGTGACCAAACCATGGTCATTCAGTGGGTCGAAACATTTTTGGAGCAATGAGAAGGCCTGCGTTTAGTAATTCATTGTGCTGTGGTATGCCATTGTTAAGGACTTGAATGAGAATTGTTTAGAGCTAATTAAATTAAATGCAGCATAATAAACCGCAAGAACAAGCCTCTCCAGTAGCAAATGAATACACATGTTTTAGTTCATTTTGAATATGCTGATGACATGTACACAGGAATAATCAAATACTTTTCCAGAATAAAGGCTTAAAGGGTTAGTTCACCCAAAAATGAAAATTCTGTCATTTATTACTCACCCTCGTGCCGTTCCACACCCGTAAGACCTTCGTTAATCTTCGGAAACACAAATTAAGATGTTTTTGTTGAAATCCGATGGCTCCGTGAGGCCTGCATAGCAAGCAATGACATTTCCTCTCTCAAGATCCATTAATGTACTAAAAACATATTTAAATCAGTTCATGTGAGGACAGTGGTTCAATATTAATATTATAAAGCGACGAGAATATTTTTGGTGCGCCAAAAAAAACTAAATAACGACTTATTTAGTGATGGCCGATTTCAAAACACTGCTTCAGGAAGCTTTGGAGTATAATGAATCAGCTAATCAAATCATGATTCGGATCGCATGTCAAACCGCCAAACTGCTGAAATCACGTGACTTTGGTGCTCCAAACCGCTGATTCATAACGCTCCGAAGCTTCCTGAAGCAGTGTTTTGAAATCGGCCATCACTAAATAAGTCGTTCTTTTGTTTTTTTTGGCGCACCAAAAATATTCTCGTCGCTTTATAATATTAATATTGAACCACTGTCCTCACATGAACTGATTTAAATATATTTTTAGTACCTTTATAGATCTCAGTGAGGCTCCCTATGCAGGCCTCACTGAGCCATCAGATTTCAACAAAAATATCTTAATTTGTGTTCCGAAGATTAACAAAGGTCTTATGGGTGTGGAACGGCATGAGGGTGAGTAATAAATGACAGAATTTTCATTTTTGGGTGAACTAACCCTTTAACTAAAAAATATACTTCAATTTAGAAGAACACATTCAGATTAGTAGTCAATTAATGTAGTTTTTTCTTGTTCCCACCTCATAATCTTGAATCTTTTCTCAGAATATTGACTTATATTGATACCACTGATGTAATCCTATAGTTCAGTATGTCAAAATCCAGTTTTAGTTTAGATGGTCTAATTTCATCTTTCTGTGGAGGGTTTTCACATCAATTTTCTGCATGAATAAGTACGTTGCCTTGGAAACCGTACTGTACGTCTGACTCTCAGAAATCCAAGCCACAGTTTGGGATCAGTCCGAGGATGTGGAACAGTTTTAGACGGGTCTCCAAACTCGGTCCTGGAGGGCCACTGTCCAACTCCAACTTGCCTCTACACACCTCCCCGGAAGTTTCTAGTATGCCTAGTAAGACCTTGATTAGCTGGTTCAGGTGTGTTTAATTGGGATTGGAGCTAAACTTAGCAGGACAGTGGCCTTCCAGGAGCAGGATTGGACACCCCTGATTTAAAAGAACTAGGCCCGAAACTGCCATTCTGTAAATGCCAGAAATCTAAGCATAGTCCCAGTGTTAAAATAAAAAAAATCATGCCATAATAATCATGTTCCCTAGACACACCTACTGTCAAGGTGGAGAATGATTACTAGGTGTTGCTCACATATTACAGGTTGCATTTGCAATGTGTATTTTAAGTGCGCTTGAAGGTAGGAGGAAAATGATAGTGTCTCTTTTGGTAAGAGACCTATTGAAGCAAGGATTGATAGGCCTTGGTTTATTCTTATATTCGCCTCAGTCTACACACACTTTCTCTCCTGAATATTGCTCTCCAAAGACTAACTTCCTCTCAGGAAGGTCAGGGGTTCAGTCTTGCTGGAGGTCCAGTTCGGTGATGGAAAACAAATCCCAGTCTCATCAATCCATCAAGACCCCTTAAAAACAGACGGACTCATTCTACACAGTTTTAAGTTTATTTGTATAGTGAATATTGATTATATGATAAGGATAAAATTACAATATTTGGATAATATTTGTGTCAGTCCAAAGTTGCATCATCTGAAATCTTTACAGTTGTCAGCGTCACATGAAAAGTTTGGGGCAGTTATGGCTTAATGGTTAGAGTCAGACTTGAGTCTCAATACTGACAGGAAATTTTAGGTAGGGGGAGTGAATGAACAGCGCATTCTTCCACTCTTATTACCCACAACTGAGGTACCCTTAAGCAAGGCACCTAACCCCCAATCACTTCCCGGGCGCTACAGCAATATTGGCTGCCCACTGCTCTGGGTGTGTGTTCACGTCTTGTGTGTGTGTTCAATACTCACTGAGTGAGTATTCGAGTTTGGGTCATATTTGGCTACATGTCACATCACTTAAAATCACTTAAAAAAACGTCGCAAAGGCTGGATGCTAACTGAAGCTGGCATTATCTAAAATTACACCAGGACTCATAACCTGAGTAATAATACAGCCACTGTTGACTTCACCACACAACAATAACACAATCTAGACTGTGCCTCAGCACTTTAGGGTGAGATGACGTCCCAGACTGTTTCTTTTCACCGTCCCAGAGAAATTAAATAAATTCAGTTATTTAAAAGAGGTGCTGAAAGATGGATGTACTAGAGAACGCTTAAGATAAGATTTTATGAAAACAAAAGGACCACCATTGAAGCAGCACTGGGAGGAGAATGCTCTCTGAACATGGGCACCAAGACGATCCTCCAAATTAAATCATAGAAGTTTTTTGGTGGGTGCGTTGTAGATGAAAATATTTGTTTCAATCCAGCTCCCACACACTTGTGAGCATGCCTGGGGCATGAACGTTGTGTAGCCCGTAACACAGTGTCTCATTCAGAGGCACACACTCTCCATACCACAACTAAGCCTCACAGCAGCTGAGAGAAAGAGGGGAGGTGGAGAGACCCTTTTTTTTTTTTTTTTTTGATAAAATGGGCTCGTGGGCTGCTCCCATTGTCATGATATTCCCGAAATAGGGACCCTCCTCTTTCCCCCCAACTGGAGACCCATTCGGCAAAACCCCTCCTCCATTGTCTGAGGCAGGCTTCTCTCTCTCCCACGTGCTCTCCCCATTTCTGTTAGATCTCTTGTTTGTTTTGTTTTTTTATCTTTCTTTTCTTGGTCGGGTGAAGATTCCCTTTTATCCAGGTCATCGTAGAAGGTCTTCAATTTGGGGTCGTTTGGATGATTTTCAGAAGAGATGACCCAGATTACATTCTACAAGACACTCTCCTCATGGCTTATTTCCATTGATCTGTTATCCCCCATCAGTAATGTTTCCTGTCCACTATTAGCCTGCAGGCATGGCTGTGTCTGTGGTAGTGAAAGTCTGGACTGTCTGGATATTGGCCTAATAATGGTCTAGTTTTTTGGCATACATTCAGAGTTGCGTTTAATTCTACGTGTTGTAGTTTTACTTTTGGATTCAGTTGCCTGTTTGTTCAGTAAATGTTGTGGCCAGGATTCATTAGAAACTTCACGACATTCTTTTGTAAAAATAATATTGTTTTTTAGTTTTATGGATAAATACTTACTGTAAAAATGATTCATGATGTTCATAGGCCTCATGGCTCACTACACGAGATAAGACATGACCAAATAAATGAACACTCTTTGAAGTTGCGAAGAACTATAATGATAACTATAAAGTTTTAATAATCATTGTAATTCTATGAGAGTAGCGAAGTCCACACCACAGCTAGGAACGATATCGTTGGAATTGCTTTTTATAATGATTTCTCTTTTTTTCCAGCTGAAGAATGATAAAAACATTGACAGCTAGTCAGAATCTGTCCAAATTTAAAGAGATAGATCACCCCAAAATAAAAGAAAATTCTGCCATCATTCACTCACCTTTATATAGAGATGCATCGGTTGACTGGTTTGTTTTATTTTGACTGATCTCTGTTCTGGACTTGCACACAAACTGCCTTGCAATAACTTCCCAAAATGATGTTTGTGTGGAAATAGTCTGTAAACAGGACATTAAAACAGGCCAGAGACGGGACGCACTGAATACAGATGCAAAGACGAGAGGAGACGTGCCAGCAGAGCAAATACTGTACCAGGTACAGCAAGCTCACTGTTTGCGATGCTCAAAATATTGGAAGAAAGAACAAATTTAAATATTGAATTGGGGGTGGGGGATTATATGAATGTATTTATGAAGGGAACTGACTGTCTTCAGAAAAGTTTCCATGGCATTTTCTTTACCTCTACCTTCGTATAATGCCTATTAAAGTAGTTTATAAGCACAGTTGCTTTGTGCACAGCGGAAACAAAGGAAACGCTATATTACTACTGTTCCATAAGCGCCACCTACTGTCAGATTGTGAATTTGCAATTTCATTCAGCCGTTATGTTCTGCGGGTGTGTTTTATGCGTAATTTCACAAAGCCAAAGTCAGACCATTCTGTTTTTGCTTTAAATCCTGAAATTATACAATCTAGGCCTAATTTAAATAAAAAACTGCTCATGTTACATGTATGTAGCATATTTGTTTGCTGTGAAAATTGTTTATTTTTGAAATGTGAATATATTTTTTCATGAAACCTGATAGATTTCTGTCCCTCGATTGAACGTCCATTCCACCAAAACTTTTATGCTTTGATTAAGACGTAAAAGTAATCCATATGAATCAAGCAGTTTTAGACAATTTTAAGGGTTACTTCACACAAAAATGAACATTCTGTCATTATTTACTCTCCCTCATATTCTTCCACACCCGTAAGACCTTTGTTCATCTTCAGAACACAAATTAAGATATTTTTGTTGAAATCCGAAAGCTTTCTGACCTCCGATAGACTGCATCATTATTACCACTTTCCATGTGACTACAGTGGTTCAACCTTAAAATTATGAAGTGACAAAGTACTTTATATGCACAAAAAACAAAAATAACGACTTTATTGAACAATTTCTTCTCTTCCATGTCAGTCCCCTACGCTGTTCATGTAGTAAACACAGTGCAGCTCTTCCGGGTTGTACGTCAGAATGCTGGCTCATTTTTGGCAGACGCTGTTTACACGACGCATGTGTGTGATGCTGACGCAGGAGCCGGCCAATACTGAGTTGGCATTCAGACGTAGAACACGGAAGAGCTGCACTGTGTTTACTAAATGAACAGCGTCACTTCATAATTTTAAGGTTGAACCGCTGTAGTCACATGGAAAGTGGTAATAATGATGCAGTCTATCGGAGGTCAGAAAGCTCTCCGATTTCAACAAAAATATCTTAATTTGTTTTCTGAAAATGAACGGATGTCTTACGGGTTTGGAACGACATGAGGGTGAGTAATTAATGACAGAATTTTCATTTTAAAGTGCACTACCCCTCATTACCACTTTTGTTTAGTCCTGGGTTCAGTGAGCAGTGACTGACCTATTTATTTCATTTTATTTGGTTTCATTAAACTTTTATTTATTTAAAAACAACTCCTTTTGTGCTCTGTGGGTCATATGAGCTTAGAGAAATAAGAGGGTGGGTAGATGATGACAGAATGGGAGCAAAAGATCTGCGGAAGTTGAGACTTGATATGACTGAATAAATTTAGACAGAAATTCATGATTTCTCCTAGAGTATTTTAGACAAACACCTTTTCTACCCATAACAGCTGTGAAGCTTGATTATCAAAGATAAAAATCAATTTTTGAAAGTTGCATTCAAAATCCATTTTACTTAGAAATATGAAAGGGCACTTTCCCAGCTGGTTTGCATGTGCCGTTTGAATGCATCATTTTTCCAGATAAAGTGTTTGGTGGCGGTGTATCTTCCTTTTGGCCATGCACTTTTTAATGCTATCATGCATTAGATTGCAGTGTGCCTGGGCATCTTAAATCAGGTTCTTTTTAGTACTGAAACTGTCCACACCCTCACATTCATGTCATAAACTAAAACCAGGAAGTAAAAATGACACTGACTGCCTTTATACACACAGTGACACAATGACCATTCAATAGGAAAGTTGACGTGTGCGACTTATTCATTCGGGTTATGCAACAAATCAGCACATCTATACAACAAAATCTTTTCACATTTGTTGTTAGCAAAAAATCTCAAACTAATGAGCTCACTCAGTTTTAAAACGATCCCTTATGTTTTATAGGTCTTTCAGGTAGACCCTGGTGCTTGAAAGCATTTCCTGCTATGTTAGGATGTGGTCAACCTGGCACATTACTGATGAATATTAAACAAGAGGTCATATTTTGCCTATGCAAATGAGCCTCTCAGATTCAGGGTTGGAGAGGATTTATGAATTCAGCTCTGCTAGGCACAATTTCAAGTTTGTGTGTGTGTTGGTTGTCTGTTTTGTCATTCTTTTGGGTGTTTGCCAGCTGTGTTTTGAAATTATGTGCCAGCTGTTGGAGACTCTGTGTGGTCATTTAACACATTTAAGTCTGCAGTGCACATATGTGAAAAATGCACATAATTCTCTGTAAGTAAGAACTGGAGTGTGTCTACACCACCAGCTGTGTCAGGTTCACTGTTGCACAGTGTTGCTCTGTTTCCCCTTGCAGTTGCATTTCCACTACAAACCGGATGTGGGCTCCTCAACTTCAACTTCTGCTTCTCCTCAGCGACAAACTCTCGGCTCTACTCCCTCCCTCTTTTTCGCTCTCTTCCTCTTCCTCTCTTTTCACTCACACTTTTAAAGCACAACAGATGGTCAGAAGGTCTCAAATCTCAAGAGAGGAGCACAGCTAGAAACCCTTGGCGTATAATTGCTATCGTTTTTTTTAACGGATATCAGTTATAATGTAAAACGAGAAGGAAGGAGGTTTTGCTGTCACTCATTGAAACTAAAATCACACAGATGCTGTATTATGCTCACTCTTTCTGCAGCAGAAACAGTTACAGACTCACAGGAGGTCTTAGATTTATTCCTATTGCAGAATTATTCCTTGTAGAGCTATTTTTGCTGTAGCATTTTTTTATTTAACTTGTGTTGTGATGGCTGGAACTTTCTGCTGTTATTGTATGTCTGTTATTCTATGAACCTGTATGCCTTGTTTACTCAGTTGCAATGAGGTTTGAGTATGTTGTGAAATGAATGCATTCACAATATTGAAGTTTGTATGTCTCGAATGGTCTTTATCCCATTTTTTTAAGGATTGTAAACTAATTTTTCAATTGTAGAGATATTTTATATTGAGCCCTGCACATGACTTGTGGGTGGGGGGATATAAGATATAATTAAGGAAGCTATAAATAATAATTCGGTCACACAACTTATAAATTATTTCCCTCCGTTTAGTTAAATCATGGCCACATTGTAATTTTATTCCCTTGTTTTAGTTAAATTGTGGCCCAGATTTAATTCAATTAAAATGAGAGGACAAATTAGTACAACGTGACTAAAACGAGGGAACAAATTCATAAAATGTAGCCACGCAGTCATGGTAACGCATTCCTAATTCATGGCTATAATATCTTTTTTTGTTTCTGCGTGTCATGTGCGGGGCGTTGTAATTTGCTCCAGTTTTTCTGGAAATTAATAACTTTAAAGACAGAAATTTGTATATACTATATTCTAGTTATGCTGTGCTCAGATATGTAATTTTCTAGATATTGTTTGTGTAGAGTGGAACTTGTGATGTATGTTTTGTGAATAGATTGTTTTTTTTTGAATTTTTTCTTTTTTTTTCTGAATTAAATTGCATCAGTTGCAAAGATGAATTTGACGATGGTGACACCATCTCCACAGTAGTGGACGCGCCTTTAGAAAGAAATACACCTTTCATGTGGATTACATAATCAGAGTATTTGTTTTCGATTTGTTTGAAAGTAGACATTTCAAACTTTCTTTAGATATATTTCTCATGTCTGTGAGGCAAGTAGCCTATATATAATACACTGAGTTTCGGTTCATTTTGTGATGTGCTCTAGTTCACAAAGGCTGAGATGGCGGAAATTGCATCCTGTTTTTTTTTTTTTTTTTTTTTTACAAAAGCACAGTGTTTTGTTTGTTGCTATTGTGAGTTTAAACAAATACAAGTAGACCCTTGACAGTTTTGAATGATGTATTACTTATCTGTATGACCAAAAATGCTGTCTCCAACTCGTATCTCCAATATTTATCCGGTTTTGATTATACTTATGGTAATTTTAGATGGATGCCTAGGTTTTTCAGACAGGTAGAATCTGACAGTTTATACCGCCAACTGGCAACCTGGGGTGTCAAAATGCGATTGCGTAAACTGGCAGCGGGGGGGATCACACAGACCAAAACAAAAACAGACATTTTGACATGGAACGCACATTTCAAAGTAAAATAACTTGCTGTATCATTGTTTTTCAGAGAAACAAGTATGTTAACTTAGCATGTTTTCTAAATATCTGCAAACATATTATGGTATTTTTATGCTTTAGTACAGAAAAGACATACAGCAAAATGCAAGTGATCGCACCGTCGCCTCCATGTATGTATGTGTGTGTGTGTGTGTATATATATATATATATATGAGAGAGAGAGAGAATATTTTTAAAGCCTTTATTTTTAAAGTAGCAGAAATTAGATGAATCAGTGCTGCTTTTGTGTGTTGCTGAACGCACAACTGTTGGGGAAAATGAGAAAACATGACCAGGTGTAAATGTTTGTTGAATGTTCTCTGAACCATGCCATGCTCCATTGAAACGCACACATTCTGAGCTAACATCTGATATCTCACTCCACATATGATCGTATTAAATAAACACAATGTTCATAAAGTGTCTTCAATATCTGATCTGAAATCAACTCCTCTCCTTTCCACATAATCATACTCGATAGGATATGGAAGTTCAAATCTGATTGAGATTCAACTGTTTGATGAACACCAGCTCCTGATAAGTTATGTAATGTAAAGCGTGTCCAGATGGCAGAATCACCATCTCCCACTAGGCTTTTAGAGAAGCTCTGGGGGTGATTATATTGTGTGTGTGAGTGTGTTTGTTTGTGTTTGTGTGTGTGTGTACTCGAGAGCATGGTGAGTGTTTGGTTGAGCACAAGCGAGACCACACCAGATCTCTGGAGTAGATTAGAGAACATTGAGGATTATCATACTGACGGTTAGTGTTGGTTGATTGTTTTTAGCGAGTTTGGCCGAAGCTGCTCTGCAGTAGAGTGTGAGTTCAGTTGTTGTACTTGTCCGTGCAAAACTCCAAAATGCGAGGGTGTTTGTTTGCCATGGAGTTGCCTTGTGGTTGCTGAGGTGTTCAGAGGGGATTTTAGTATCCTGTTGTGTGATTGCTACAGTGTTTTGGGTGGTTGCCAGGAGTAATGTTCATGATTTATTGATTTAATCAATTTCGGCACAAATACATGTTTTTTACAGTTTACAAATGAATGGTAAACAAATTAATAGTAAACATGGCCTACATTATAAAATACAGTTAACTGTAAAGGTAACACTTTAGTATGGGGAACACATTCACTATTAATTATGACTTTTGCCTCAAACTCCTAATTTACTGCTTATTAATAGTAGTTAGTAAGGTAGATGTTGTCGCATTTAAGTTTAGGTATTGTGTTGGATTAAGGGATGCAGAATAAAGCATTAATATGTGCTTTATAAGAACTAATAAACAGCTAATATTCTAGTAAAATGCAAGCTAATAAGCAACTAGTTAAAAGTGAGAATTGCTCCCCATACTAAAGTGTTACCACTGAAAAGTATCAATACACGCATTTAGGAATATTTATTTAAATGGGAATTAAAAAGTAGCCTACATGCACATGGTTTGTGAGTACTTAACATGCATGTTGTGGTATTAACACTAAGGACTAATCAATTAATTTAGTGTTAATTTTAATGGAAGGTGATTATGAAAAGTTCATTTTGACATCTGGATACAGAACATTCTCTGGACTCGGGTTTTGCTTTTAATGTTTATGGAATATTTTTTTTGTTTTTTGTTTTTACCCATTTGATAGTCCACCATGATGGTCCATGATTTGAGGTAACAACTTTAACTCTTAATGTGCGTCACATTTACCATTGTTCTGTGAATTTATGCCAGCAAAATCCAGTCATTTCAGTAGAATTTCACATGATCATGAATTTCACGTGGGGGTAAAAAATAAACACACACACACACACACACACACACACAATTCGCTCAAACATACATTTCAGATAAACATTTTGCAAGTTCTCAAAACAACAGCACATATATGCGTTCTGAACGTGCATCCTACTACTAAATTGAGCATTCACTTTTCAGCATTATGCGTCATTTTTTTTAATGAACAAATACATGTCAGTCTGATTTGACTGCATTATGTTTGTTTTGACACATGATGATTTGGTTGTTATAGTAACGAAACACATCCGCTAGCCTCCTCTTGGTTGTGTGAGGTGGATTTCACCGCACTGTCGCTTCTTCTGTCTTGTGTAACAGATACAAGCTCCTGGTGTTGTATAGAGCTGAGACTTCAAGCGTCTTGAGTCACCACTGAACCACCTCCACAGAAATGAGATCAAGGGCTCAGAACAACACAACATAATCTAATTACACCATGAGACATGCTTCTACCTTCACAAACCTGCCCATTAAACCTCTGTGTTGTGTGTTAGTTTTGCTTATAGTGTATAGCAACAGATCCTTGAGTTTGCTGTTGAAACAAAGATTTTTTCTACCTCAACTTTGCCTGCCAGCTTGGAAAGTTTGCATAGATGCTGGTATGCGCACGCACGCACGCACACGCATGCACACGCACACACACACACAGGTTTGTTTTGCTATCAAAGTGAGGACATTCCATGGACGTAATGGTTTTTATACTGTACAAACTGTACATTCCATCCCCCTACACTCTACCCCTAAACCTATCCATCACAGAAAACATTCTGCATTTTTACATTTTTAATAAAACATTGTCTAGTATGTTTTAAAGCTATTTTAAATATGAGGACTCATGAAATGTCATCATATTTCATGTTTACGTCGTAATACCAGTGTAATACCCATGTCATTATACAAATGTGTGTCCTCATAAATCATGAAAACAAGCACACACACACACACACATATTAACTTCATTAGCCTAGCATATGCTGAGTAAATACTCCATTTAAGTTTACTTCATGAAATGTTGCTTAAATAAGGTCATCTTTATAGGATCAGAGTAGGTCTATAACTATAAGTACTGCCAAAACTAATAAAGACGCACAACAAAAATGGCACCTAATAGTTTTAATTATTTTATCCATAAAGTAATGAAAGTTCTGACTACATTAAAATGGCCAACTACTTTTTCTTGCTAAGGCTAATTTCACAACATTTTATGCATTCCAAAACACACAATAACAAAATATTTTCAGACTTTTTGACCAGAAAATGCACAAACGTTAGTGATGAGTGATATTTACCAGTTTCTTTTCACACATCACATCACATCTCATATTCATAATCTCATAATCTGAAGCTCTAGCAGTGTTGTTCTAGTATTATTTATGCTATTATAGTTATATATTACTATTTTAAATTACCTTTTATTTTTTTCAGTTTTTATTTTAATTTTAAGTTTTGATATTTTATGTCAGTTTTATTAATTTTTAATATTTAGCATTAATTTATTTCTTACTGGTTTTAGTTTTGTACTTTTTAGTACTTACATTTGAAATTATTTTATTTCACTTAGTTACCAAGGCAACATTTCTAATTAAGTAAGTATTAATATGTTTTTAATATTTAATTTCATATTTGTGTTATTTTTTTTCAGCTTTATTTTAGTTAATTATTTTTAATAGTTTTAGTTAATGATATCAAGTACACTCATTTTAGAACAAAATCTTTTATTATGGTCTGAATTGCTCTGTGTGCTGAAAATTGACACCACAACAGTGGGACAGCCATACTTTTTGAAAAATCATTTTCATAAAAATGTAAATGGTTTGTTCTTAATTTTAGGTTAAAGTGCATTCAAAGGATGATCAGTGCTGCTGCTTCCTTCATGTCCTCTGTGTTGTTGTGTGAAGTACATACGTCACTTGACATAACAGATGTAAATGGGATCTTCCGGGCTGGTAACTCGAACGTTGGTTGTTTCTATTGCAGAGAACCTGCTCACCTCTGATGTACTCATTGAGCTCTAAAGTAAGACACTTAACATCCAGGTGAATGCTGCACATTGGTGGTGGTTGAGGAGATTCCCCCTACTATATGTAAAGTGCTTTGAGTACCCAGAAAAGCGCTATATAAATGTAACAAATTATAACAAATTATTAACCCTGTGTGGCTACAGATGAACTGTCTTGTGGTCATTTTACTGCTTGTCATTTTAGAAGTTGTCTGTTAAACAGCAAGTAAACATGTGGTTGTTTAATTAATTAAACTGTTTTGTGAGAGAGGAGAAAAATCATTAGGTTTGAAGGTGATGGAGGTGTATTTGAACACAAAAGGCTCTCACCACACTGGTGGAATTGTGTGGGATAACTTGGAGGGGCCCCTAAATGTTTGGATGGTTAAATCCATAGGCTTGACCTTTTGTGGCCTCCATCGATGTTTAAAGACAAAGATAACACTGTAGTCAAAGTGCTGGGCCGTTGACCGTCGATTTAACAGGATGCACACAGAACTCTCTGTTCATTCAGAGCATTTGAAGACAACGTCCCATAGACTCCACAAGTGAAGTGATTATGTCATTAGGGTTTTTTACTGTTTTAATTGGCAATACTTCACATATAAATGATATCAAAAAAATCCTATAGACTTGCATTACTATCTAGTGACCAGAATATTATAAGGCTTAAAGGGATAGTTCACCTAGAAATTAAAATTCTGTCATCGTTTACTGACCCTCGTGTCATTCCAAACCTGTGATTTTTGTTTCTTTTGCAGAACACACACACAAAAATACATTTTGAATAATATTGGTAACTGAAGAAACTTCCCATTGACTTGCAGAGAGAGAGAAAAAAATATCAAATATCAAAATATCATCTTTTATTTTCCAAAGAAGACTGAGCAACACTAGGATTGGGAATCAACCTGTTTCTTATTCAGAACCAGTTCAAAACTTAAAAAACAAAACAAAAAAACATTCTAATTGCATTGAATGTGATAAAAGAGACCGACTGGTTACCCTAAATAATATAAATCAAAAAATAAAACTTAAACCAATAACTATTAGTATTCATTTATGTGTGCATGCATGTAATTTAAACATAACATGGTAGGCTATGATTTCATATAGTTAGGATTCATAATTTGGCGTTTCCTCAAATGTTACTCATTAATTGAACCATTAAAATGGAAGTGGAATCAAAACCACTCACAACACTTACATTTTCCGTAGAAAACTACAAATCTTTTCAAATGAGTCTCTCAGAGAAAAACAACAGAAACCTGCTAATGCTCTAAATAGGCTTTCTGAAGCCTATTTTTTCTGTTGTTTTGAAATTAAGACTGTTAGATCTTGACATTTGCTAAAAGCTTGTATAAATCAGGCCTGATTCCATCACTGATTTGTTAGAGTCTTTGGAGATTGAGGTCTGAAAATAAACCTCAGTTTTATAGTGTAGCAAGGAATAATGAAAAGGACGTGGCACACACTGGTGTTTTGATCGATTCGGTCAGTGCACTTAGCTCTCTAAAGTGCTTGTGAGGTCAAATAATCAGCTGTTTTTCGGACAGTAAATTCACTGATGTGCTTGAGTAGCACTTGTATGCCGGACACACACACACACACACACACACACACACACACACACACTTGCTCTGTTGAATGTGTTGAGTCATCCTGGCCCGTGTGTTTTTGTTCCGTCACCCCCTCGGCTCAGGCCAGTATTCATGCTTTCACTGCTATTGTCATGCTGTTACTCATTCACTCGCCCCCTTTCAAGCTTTACCCTCCTCTCCCCACTTCCCTTTCTTTCTCTCTTTTTTCCTCTGCCCCCATCTCAAGTCAAGTCATGGCATGGTTTATTGTTGTTCCTGCTTCAGAGGAAGAGAAGGAATGAAATGTTTCAGTATGTTATCCTCCATAATTCACTCAAAAAATGAAAATTAAAGTGATTATTTACACACCTTCTTGTTGTTTCAAACTTGTATGACTTTCTGGAAAGTAGAATGTCCAGGCTATTTTTGTCCATACAAAAGAAAATTAAAGGGACTTATCATACTCCAAAAAGACAAAAAAAGTCAGACAAAAGTAGTTAATCCATTCAGAGCCGATAGCCTTTGACATATAGAGCAGTTGTGTTTCGGGTGAACTGAGTTTGAGTCCTTGTCCTTTCTAATACCATTACCCTTCTCTCTCTTTCTCACTTCACTTCCTGTCTGCTCTCTGTGTTGTTCTATAAATAAGAGCAAAAATGCCAAAAATAAATCTTAAAAAGTAGTTCATCCAAATATATTTCACAGACAGATGATATTTTTATAGTGTAGCAAACAAGTAGCAGCCCACAGGCCATCTTCCTCTTCAACAGTTAGGCTAAATGCCTCCCAAAGCCTTTCTTAGTACAATACTTCCACTGTTTAGTGCAATATCTTTATATTCACTTCTATTTATTCATATTATCCATAATATTGTAAATGTGTTCAGAATCTGTAAATATTCAATCTACATCACAAAAGTGTGGACTCTTAGGGGAAAATATGAGGGCTTAGGGTGCCATTTGTGACATTAGGGTTCTAGTTTGGAGCTTGACAGTAACCATTCGTTTTTGTTGAATGGAAAAGAACACTCTTGTCAGAAGTCACTTTCAAACCAAGCAGCTTTCTGTTTGCTCAACACAGCAAATCCATGTGACCATTTTGAACCAATTTTTGAGGAAATCTTATCGCCTTTATGCAAAATTCACAATTGTATACATTCCTATTGAAATTCCTGGTTTCGCCTAAAAATTTGCCTAACAATGGTAATGTGAATGCAACTTAAGAGTAGGTTGGCGATTTTTAGCATGCTAGCATATTGATACTATTTATTTTTTGTGAATTTGGGGCAGGACCAGTTGTTTGTCCGACCAGTTGAAGATAGTGGGAGTGGTCTGGAAACCTGTTTGGAGAATGGTGCAGAAATGACACGCTTCTTCTTTAAGAAAGGACAGAAACTGATAATCAACGTAAATGCAGCATAAATACATGTTTTATTCAGATAAAAGTGAGTCGGTGCCTGACACATTGTGTCTAGTCAGCGTGTTGAAACAAACACAGCGTCATGTTTCAGTTAATCTCAGGGATGACTAGAGCTCCTGGCAGCAGGTACGAAGAGAAAAATCTTAGCTTGGCACTCTCACAGAGACCTTCAAACAACACGCCTCAACTGTTGTAGAAGTAGTCATGTGGTTCTCAAATGTTACATAGAGCTTATATGGAGCTTACAGTATAATTAGGCCTTGTTTGTGGTGTTGTTGTGTAAATGTGTGTCTAAAATGAACTGCAAGGGAGTCTGTTGTTATCCTGCAGGCTAATCAGTGTAATCTCCTTCTAGGGCTAAAGGAGGAGGGTGTGGAGAGACGTGTGTGTGTGTGTGTGTGTGTGTGTGTGTGTGTGTGCACGTTTTTGTGACATATCAGGACACNCAATAAAAAAAATATATAAAAATAAATAAATAAAGTTAAATAGAGCAGCGCAAGGCACATGGCAGATAGAGCTTATATGGAGCTTACAGTATAATTAGGCCTTGTTTGTGGTGTTGTTGTGTAAATGTGTGTCTAAAATGAACTGCAAGGGAGTCTGTTGTTATCCTGCAGGCTAATCAGTGTAATCTCCTTCTAGGGCTAAAGGAGGAGGGTGTGGAGAGACGTGTGTGTGTGTGTGTGTGTGTGTGTGTGTGTGTGTGCACGTTTTTGTGACATATCAGGACACAAATGTGTATAATGACATGGGTATGACATAGGTATTACAAAAAGAGGTGACTTATGAGGACATTACCCATGTCCCCACTTTTCAAAAGGCTTATAAATCATACAGAATGAGTTTTTGTGAGAAAGTAAAAGTGTGCACAGTTT
>RJVU01035178.1:599361-616852 GCA_003731715.1 Anabarilius grahami
AAATAAAAAAAAAAAAAAAATATATATATATAATGTATATATGTTTTTGTTTGTAAGCTGTATTCTGTGATTGTACCTTGAGGCTGTCAAAGGTGTAAAGGTGTCTGTGATTGGTCATTAATTTATTCTGTGCTAACTGTGATTGGTGGTTCTCTATCTCAGACCTGTCCAAGAACCGGCTCTGTGAGGTGCCAGAGGAGGTGTGTCAGTTTGTTTCTCTGGAGACGCTCAGCCTGTACCACAACTGTGTGCGATCGCTCACGCCCAGCCTGTGCCAGCTGCAAGCCCTCACCTACCTCAACCTCAGGTACACACACACACCCCACCCCACCCCACCTCAGATACAGGTTCAGTCTCAGGTATACCTACACCATCTCCAGTGTGGAGCTTACCTGAACCAGAGCAAAACTTGAAAACTTCAAGGATTCATCTCAGTATAAAACACATAATGTACCGTTCTAACAGTTGGGGTCAGTAAGTTTTTGTTTTCTTTTGGAAAGAATTTAATACTTTTATTCAGCAAGGATGCATTAAATTGACCAACAGTGACAGTAAAGACATTTAAGTGACAGCAAAGACAAATAAATTCTGTTCTTTTGAACTTAATTTTTACATTCGAACTTATACATAAAAAAATCCTGTAAAAAATGTATCATGGTTACCACAAAAATGTTTTTAGCAATGTTTTTAACATTGATAAGAAATGTTTCTTGAGAACCAACTCATCATTAGAATGATTTTTGAAGGATCATGTGACACTGAAGACTGGAGTAATGATGCTGAAAATTCAGCTTGGTCATCACATATTAAAATAGAAAGCTGTTTTTTGAAATTGCAATAATCACAATATTACCATTTTTTTAAAATGTATTTTTGATAATAAAAAATGCAGCCTTGGTGAGCATAAAAGACTTACAAAAACATCAGGTCCCTGAGTGAAATTTGAAGCCTCTTTGTGGCTAAAGATATTGGAAGGATTGTATATACAGTAGATCTGTCATTCAGTATTTTGTACTGGTGTTAGATTGCATTCATTTAATTCTCTCTCTCTCTGTCTGTGTGGTGTAGTCGTAACCAGCTGTCAAGTCTACCGCCGTCAGTATGTCAGCTCCCTCTCCTGCGGGTGCTCATCGTCAGCAACAACAAGTTATCGGTCCTACCGTCCTCTATACACACACTCACACACCTGCGACAACTGGTAAGTAGAACACACACACACAGGCTGATGTTTGTTTTAATTATATAAGTAAAGGCTTTATATGATGAACAGATTTAATTTAGGCTTTTATTTACATATAAACATTGATCAGTGAACATAAACAGAAGCTCAACCAAACCTGATTGACCCATGAGAATTAACCTCTTCCAGAAGCTCAAACATGTTGCACAACACAGGAGATTGAACCTCATTGGTTCTCGCACACGTCAGAGTAAACATGCTTGAGCCTCTGTTTTTACAGCAACTGATGTGTGAGTGGATGAATGTTTATATGTGAATAAAAGCCTAAATTCAATCTGTTCATCATATAAAGCGATCGTGTCTCTTCAGAAAATTTGGACTAAACCGCTCTATTCATATGGATTAGTTTTACGATCTCTTTATGAACTTTTTGAAGCGTCAAAGTTCCAGTTGTGTAGCTGACAGTGGAGGGACAGAAAACTCCCAGATTTCCTCAAAAAGATCTTCATTTGTGTTATGAAGATGAACGAAAGTCTTTTCGTTTTCATTCAAGAATTTTCATTTTTGAGGGAACTAACCCTTAAATTGCAGTCTCTACATATGTGGCAGCTGTCTGTGGTGTGAAGGTTCTTAGCGCTGGGGCACTAGCAGTGTTTCCTATATATTAATTAGTTTGATCGGAATGTTTTTTTTTTTTTGTTAAATTGAGATTTTGGGTCAGTAAGATATTTAGTGTTTTTGAAATTGTCTTTTCTGCTTTTATATTTATTTGATCAAAAATGCAGTAAAAATAGTAATATTGTGAAATATTATCATTGTTTATCATATCAATATATCAATATCATAATTTTTTTAATAACTATTTTCAATTTTAATATATTTTAAAATGTAATTTATTACTCTGATGGCAACGCTGAATCTTCAGCATCATTACTCCAATCTTCAGTGTCACATGATCCTTCAGAAATCATTCTAATATGCTGATTTGCTGCTCAAGAACCTTTTATTATAATTAGTGTTAAAAACAATTCTTTGAATTCTCTGAATATAAACTTTTGAACTAGAAAACTTTTGTAACATTTTAATTCTTTACTCTCACTTTTGTTTTATCAATTTGTGCATCTTTGCTAAAGTATTATTTAATCTTATTGCCCCACCAACTATTAAACTCTCTCTCTTTTTATAATTTCTTCATTTCTTTCTCTCTCTGTCTCTTCCTCTCACTGTGTTTCTTCACCAGGATGTGAGCTGTAATGAGCTACAGTCACTTCCTGTTGAGCTCGGCCAGTTAGAATGTTTAAGAGATTTAAATCTGAGAAGAAACCAGCTTACAACTTTACCAGAAGGTCAGTATCCCAAACTTATAAACTCATGTTCTATAACTTAAGTTAACATTAGGAAATATTGCATAAAGCAATAGTGTATTACCTTGCAAGATTACAGAAATCAAGAATTGTTTGAAATTACAAAACACAAGGAAGCAGTGTTATGTGGATGTCTGGGGTAAAAGCTTTTATAACAAGCTTTCATCTCTGTTTCAGATTAATACAATGGACACAAAAATATTTTGACATTTTAAACTACTCTTAAAAGTATGGAATGTCATTTGAATTAGATACATTTTCAACCAAGTGGCATTTGTTTTAAAGAAAGATCAGAATTTCAAGCTAAATATTTTAAATGATGAAAACAACTGATTAGTTTTAGAGTATTGTGACAGTTTCTGTTATCAAACAAGTGAAGCATTTTCATAGTAAATGTGATGAACTCCACCTGTGATTACTCTAATAGGACACCTGTGTAAACTTAAGGAGAACTGACTTCATACAACCACTAAACATTGCTTTACTCCAAAAACTCCTCAGAAGAGTGATGTTAGTTTTGAGTCGTGATGTATGTTTGTTCGCAGATGCCACTTGATTTGTGTCCAAATATGTTTTGGAACCGCTGTATTTATTAAATTGACTCTTCTCTCATCTCAGAGTTGTCAGAATTGCCCCTCGTCCGTTTGGATGTGTCGTGCAACCGCATATCCCAGGTGCCTGTGTGCTACCGACATCTGCGGCACCTCCAAAGCATCATCCTTGACAACAACCCCCTCCAGATGCCCCCTGCCCAAATATGTTCCAAAGGAAAGTTCCACATCTTTAAATATCTGAACATGGAGGCCTGCAAAAGGACTCAGGACCAGTTTGAGAAAGCTCTGCGGCCCACCGCCTTCAACAGCTGGTGAGAGATCATCAAGGATGAGAGGTCTTAGGGTGTTGAAAAGCTTTAATCGCCTGTTTCAGTGAAAACTCTAGTCATGCTTCTGATAATGTGTGTGGTCTCTGCAGTCTGGATCAGGACCTGTTCCCGGGTCAGTATGGTGGCCTGGATTCTGGCTTTAACAGCGTGGACAGCGGCAGCAAAAGATGGTCAGGAAATGAGGTATAAAGGGAGCTGCGAATTTAAGCACTAATGCACCATTTGGACTGTGGTGGCTAAAGGCTTATCGAGAGTAATTTTATTGGATGATGCAAGCGGCTGTGTATGTGTGTCTGTGTTGTTTCACTCTAGTCTGCTGATGATTTCTCGGAACGGTCATTACGATTGGCTGACATTTCCCGCGAACACACAAATTTTCAAGAGGAAGAGGAGAGAGATATGTTACTAGATACACCCAAAGGTAAGGTTAAGGAATCTTTAGATTAGTAGTTCTTAACCAAAGGGGCTGGGGTCCACTGGGGGTCTAAGCATCCTTCCAAAGGGGGCCTCAAGATGACTTAAAGGGTTAGTTCACCCAAAAATGAAAATTCTGTCATTAATTACTCACCCTCATGTCGTTCCAAACCCGTAAGACCTTAGCTTAACTCCGGAACACAAATTAAGATATTTTGATGAAATCCGAGCGCTTTCTGACCCCTCCATAGACAGCAATTTAATTACCACTTTCATGGTCCAGGAAGGTAGTAAAGACATCATTAAAATAGTCCATGTGACTACAGTGGTTCAACCTTAATTTTATGAAGCGACAAGAATACTTTTTGTGAGCAAAAAAAACAAAAAACAAAAAAGATTTTATTCAACAATTTCTTCTCTTCCCTGCCAGTCTCCTACGCTGTTTATGTTGTAGATACAGTGCAACGTCCGGGTTCTACATCAGAATGCCGGCTCAGTATTGGCCGACGCTGTACACGTGAGCAGCACGACGCATGTGTGTAATGCTGATGCAGGAGCTGGCAAATAATGACTCGGCATTCTGACATAGAACACAGAAGCGCTGCACTGTCTATACGACGTAAACAACTTGGGAGAATGACGGAACAGACAAAATTATTGAATGAAGTCGTTATTTTTGGCACAAAAAGTATTTTCATCACTTCATAAAGTTAAGGTTCAACCACTGTAGTCACATGGACTATTTTTCTGGGCCTTGAAAGTGGAGGTTAAATTCCTGTCTATGGAGGAGTCAGATACCTCTCGGATTTCATCAAAAATATCTTCATTTGTGCTCCGAAGATGAACAAAAGTCTTACGGGTTTGGAACGACGTGAGGGTGAGTAATTAATGACAGAATTTTCATTTTTGGGTGAACTAACCCTTTAAAAGGATTTAAAATAAGACGACAAAAGCTTTAAAATAAAAGCTACTAAAAATATAAATATTTCTGATTTTATATACCTGGATGTATGTGGAGGAGGTCTAATCTTAAAAGTGGGATTTCTAGACCTGTAAAAGTAATTTGAATTTAAAATATTATAACCTCATGGGCATTTTTATACATTATCTGAATAAACATTTTTGTAGTTATGTCAAGCTATAAAATATTTTGTCAAGTAGACATTTTAAAATATATATATATATTCAAATCCTTTTTATTAATCCAGTAAATCACAAACAACTGGAAAAGTAATGGGTTTTCAAATATTGTTGTGGACAATGAGGGGCCTTGGAGTCAAAAAAGCTGAGAACCGCTACATTAGATCTCGGTTGTCTGTGGTTTAAATGCTGCTATTACTCTTGGTCCTCTCTGTAGTGAATGGAGAGCTGGAGCAAGTGGATTTCATAGACAACAGCGTAATGGAGGAAGAGGACAGGTGTCACCCTCCACTTACAGAGCCCCCTCAGGTCAGGAGGACTTACTTGCACTCGGTTCTTTTGTTTTTTTGCCCCAATTGGTGTGCTGATCCTATGATGTGCTGGCTGAAATTCCAGTGGTGTTGGAAGTTGAAGATCTGTACTGACAACTATTGGCAGCAAACAATAGTTTGTTAGTAGTCTATTACTGATGTCAGTAGCTACATTTGCATGCAGCCTAATAATCTGTTTGACTTAGCTCAATCAGAACAAAAACCACATCAGTCACAGCAATAAAGATTGTGTGGGTGTGAACAACAAGGGTTATCTCTTATCATTTTAAAGGATAAAAAGATTGTTGAGAGACTGGATGGATGAAAAGTAAGAAGCAATGACTTATTCAAATCATTTTTTGAGGAAATGAAAGTTGCAGGAGTCTTTCTATCTCACAGCAGCACTAATAGGTTCTTGTTGCTGTGGTTATGTTGAGACTTGTGTACTCATTTACATAAGTAGAACTACAGAGACATTTTAGATAACTTTTTTTTATGACTTTTTATTTAGTTTAGGGCACATATTAACATTAAAGTGGGGTTGCATTTGAATATATGATAATCTGTAAAAAATGCAGTAGCTCTTGTAGAGATATGCAAGCATATTTAAAAGTAACTCTGATGAAGTGAGAAATATTCAGCTAGTCATGTGATCTCAACATGGCAGCCACTGTGCTGTCATTTCTTTAGGGTTAAAAACTGTTTTACATGGGGAAAAATAACTTGGTGCACCTTTTAAGTTAACTAATCCTTCCTTTTATAATCTTAACTACTAAGTTTGGGGTCCGCAAGATTTTTAAAATGTTTTTGAAAGAAGTCTCTTATGCTCACCAAGGCTGCATTCATTTGATCAAAAATATAATAAAAACAGTAATATTTAAAATTACTGTTCTAATATGCTGATTTGGTTGTCAAGAAACATTTCTTATTATTATCAATGTTGAAAACAATAAATTTTTTTTGATTCCTTAATGAATAGAAAGTTCTATAGAACAGCATTTATTTGAAATAGAAATGATAAGATTATAAATGTCTTTACTGTCACTTTTGATCAATGGAATGCATCCTTGCTGAATAAAAGTATTAATTAAAAATCTTTCTGACCCTTTTGAACTTTAGCGTAGAAGTCATAAGGTAAAATGATGTTAATAAAATGTCAAATTTAAATGCTATCCCCTCTCTCCATGACAGGAAAAGAGTGATAGTACCAGCAGCACACCCTCCCATAGCCCTGAATCTACAGGCAGCAGGTACATGTGCAGATCTCCTTTATTGTTTGCATATACAAAATACATATATTGCTCACAAAACCTGTTATTATAATTATTAAAATGGAAGATGTCTCTGAAGGGTCCTCACATACAGAAGAGCCCTCAGAACTTTAAGAAATAGCTATTTGTTTGCGTTTGAGCCATGTAAAAATAATCCAGTTTGTGTAATTTGATGTAAACGCTCTCCAGCTTATCTGAGCAGCCTATTAGGTGACTGATATTGGAACTTTTAGACCTGCAGACACAAGATACTGATCTGCACTCAAGTGTGGTATCAGGTTAGCTTACACAGTTTCTTGTTAGACGCGTTTATTTTTCAGACATTTCAAATAGTTTCGGCTTGATCTGTATCAGATATTTTAACCATCTGTCAGGCAGATGGTATATTTTCATTCCAAGGAACAGAGAGAAATTTTTGTCTCAAATATTTTTCGTCATAGATCTGCTCTCAGTGTTGGCTATGGAGAAACATCAGTCATGTAGATATACTGCATTCAAACTAGACAATGCAAAATAAACTGAGAGTGCGAGGAAGTCACAAAGAGTGCACGAATTTGAATGCATTTGAATACAGCTGGTAAGGATCAGTTCTCGTGCTGTGTAATGTGTGGATGGGCATGATAAATGGAGGAAAGGGAGACATTGTACTGTCTCATGGCAGCAGGCCGGAAAATTTCCAGTAGCTCTTCTTAGACTGTGGAATAAGTCAGCAACCAAAGGTGCTCCAAAACAGAGATACAAAGGTGGAATAAAGAAGCTGATAAACAACCTGTTTCAGTGTGATTTGAAAGCCTCAGTGACGTCCTTCAGTTGATTATAATACATGCTCAAATAGTTACTGTGAAACAAAGAGTCTCTTAATTAAAGTGTGCTGGATCCCTCCTCTACTTTGATTACGCAAGGTCAATCCGTGAGGGAGTGCTGGGAAAAGTCAACAGTGAATTTCCTCCCACAGTTTCAGTGTAACTGAGTATCTTACTGTCATAGTTGCTCTGTAAACTCGTCTGCTTTATTCAACATTATAACAACAGCCATATTAAAGGTAGTACAAATAGTACAAAGTAATAATAAAATATATAAAACCTAAAAAAAAAAAGAAAAGTTTCTTCCATTCTTTTAGGGCTGTGCGATATATCCGGTGTATGATCCGGTGTTTCAGTGTCTTGGAGCGGCTTGATTCACAGTAAATGCTACTCCACACAAACTCCAACTGTGCTGTGAGTTTGAGTCACTTGTAACTTGCATTTGGGAATGTTATGTGTGCCAGCAGTTCCACTCATTTCACTACATTTCTAATGAGAAGAAACCATCTAATTGTTTGTAAACCAGCAAAGGAGAAGCTTTAAAGTCTCCCTGCTGTTTTTCACCAAAATAAAACCTTGAAGTTTTAACATTTGAAAATTACAAATTTACTACATAGATATCAGTATTGTAAACTTACAATTGTACTATAAAATAAAACTATTAGTGCTGCCAAATTGATTGACAAGTTTGTGTATATATGTATATATGTATAAAAACTTTTGTTAGATGCGATTAATCGCAATGAATCAATTTGACAGCACTAATAATTATTTTTAGTTTTAGTTTTAATTATTTTATCAAATAATAATCACAATCAAAATCATAATTATTTTATCGTCATTTTGAAATGTGGCCTATGAACTCAAGTGAAGAGGGTTTTTTTTTATTCTTATCACTTCATGGTTACTGAAAGAGGTTAAAGTTAGTTCTTGTAATGTTTGTACCCAAGTGTAAACCCCCCAGATTTTTTCAAGTTTTTCCTCAAATTGTTCGGCCTTAAAAGGATGGTTTGCTCTAAAAAAGTCCTCAGAGAAAAAAAGTAATTTGAGCTTTTTTTATTTCTATGCAAATGCACTCCCCTACAAAATCACCCCAAAAAATCTTTCCAAATAGAGCTATTCAAGTATTCTATTATAAAAAAGAAAAGAAAAAAGTCAGGCAATATATATTGCAGAAAAACAAAATATCGCAATGTCAGGTTTTTCCCCAATATCATGGCAGCTCTATGTTCTTCCCACTGTTCTTTGAGATTGTAGACCTAATTAGTGCTGTGTGCTAAAGGCTGGAATACATTACATGACTTTTGCCCAGATTTGCCATCTGGAGGTGTCAACACTATTTGCTGAAAGTCAGAGCCAGCCTAAAGATTTTGGGCAGTCGGAGTTGACAGATTTCACAGAAAAATGGCAATAATGGCAGTGTGCAATTTTTTATTTATTTTTTGTTTATTAGCTTCAGACTATGATTCCGGAGGATATCAAACATGTCTAATATTTTGAGTCGATTTTAGAACACACATTGTTTTCATCTGTTTTCATATTGTTTCTGCATGAGATTGTTGTGTTTGGAACTAAATAAAAGTCTGATAGTGTGAGATTCTCTATCGTTTAGTGTTTGATGCCCAGTTTTTCTCTTTAACAAAGTCAGCAAGTGTATGATACCTAGTGTTTTTACATCTGTTCCGAAGTATTGCAGCCTTACGGCAAACATCACTCTTACTATTGCTCATATTTTGGATTAGGGATTTGAGCAAACTCCTGACCATAAGTGATACCTCAAATCATGCGGTTTGTTGTGGAAAGGTGTGTTATTAAGTTTCTAAGCAGACGTATGATTTTCACCTGGTGGGTGATTATATATTGGACAAAAAAAACCCTAAGACTTAATTGCCATATTTAGGGAGCAGAAGATGATAGACTCTTTTGACTTGAGCCAGTAAATAATCACCCAGAACACCCTAAAAACTGCATAGCGATGACGACAAACCACACAAAAAACTTTAGCAACCATCCACAACACCCTTGCATAGTGGTGGTGACTTAGATAAGCACCACAATTTCTTCAGAAAAGTTATATTCTGGTGAACATTCTTGGGAAAATATTCAAGACTTAAATCTCTCTTTTACTTCCTTTCAGGATATTTGTGATTGGAGATGGTTCAGACTCCGGCTCACCATCCAGTCCCACTCTAGAGGAGAGGAGGAGACCTGGAAACCTGCTCATCTGGCAGGAAAGAGAAAGAGCCCAGCAGCAGAGAGACAAGGCCAGCACGTGAGTGGCTGATGGGATTGAATGAATCAAAGAAATGTGGAAGTTAAACGAGTGAATAGGTGATATGGCGTCAAAAAGACTTTTAGACCTTAGAAGCGATAGAACGAACAAGCCAGTTTGCTAATGCACAGCAAGCAACTCTTCAAAACCACTGCTTTAAAGTGCTTAAAATGGCCTCTATTAGTTCTTTGCTGATGCTTCGTCATGAAAGCCATTGTGGTTGTAAAGGAAACCACTGTTACTTGCTGTCGTGTGCCTTTACTTCATTCGTGTCTTAAAGCACATTTAGTAAAACACAGCCAGAAGAAAAACATCAGAAGGGATCTCCCAGAATGCCTGTGTGCTTTTGTATTAGGAAGCTATTGACTAATAAGCATTTGATGTCTTACAGTTTGCAGAAGATAACTGTAAAAACAGGAAGTAACTTGGCGACGACGACAAAGCACGGAGGAACAGGAAGCATTTCAAGGTAAGAGTGGAGCGAATGGTCTGCATATGCGTTTGTGTTTGCATGTGGCTGGGGTTAACATTTTGTTGTGGCAATCTGCATCTCTTTAAGCAAAGAGAAGGCAAAAATCTGAATTTGAGACCAGCTGTGGCGACATAATGAACAGTCAAATCAAATAGACATACCTTATTTAAGAGTAACTTACCTTCATAAAACATGCATGATGTGATTGTTGAGTTGCTAATTCACTCTAAAATTGTCTAGTTAGTGAAGTTCACAAAGCAGTCAACATGTTTTTGTAGTTTTGATTAGTTCATTTTTGATTTCTGTGTCCCTCTAGTGGTGATTCAGATAGCAGCTCTCCACCCAATGGCCCGAAACAGAGATGTGCAGTGAGTCCTTCACATTTACACTCTCCCTCCACCTCATTCTGTCATAAATGCATAATGTTATACTTCATGAGTGTTTAAGACTTCTTCCTTTGTCTTATATCTCTCTCTTTCTCTCAGAGTGTAGATCAGGTTTCTCCATCCACTCAAACAGTGTCTTTACAGCGCTCCATCAGTCGCACAGGTACCTTTCATGCAAGATATTTCAGCTGCTTTTAATGGAAAATGGCATTTTGAAGACCCCATGAAGTCAACATTTTTTTTAAAGTGCCCCTATTATGCTTTTTTGGGTGTTACCTGTCATGTAGTGTATAATATAGCAGTTTGTGAGGAAAGTTTCAATGTTACTGCCATTGTTTTGTCTCAAGATGCACACCAGTAATGGTTTTTTTTTCTGGGGTACGTTTTTAAAAGCTACTTAAATGTCCTAATTGAACTAAGGCCTAATCCTGGCCTTGTCTGTGAAACCAGGCTTGTAACTTGTGAAGAGAACACGATAAACTTGAGCATTTTCTTTATCTAACTGTATCTAAACCATCTCTACTGTATATTGCCAAAACATAAGTACCACTCACTTTATAACAGATTTATGTATCACATGGATATCACAAAAACTGTTAAAAATGTAGATATATAAGGGGCAGTCACATTAGCTTGGAAAAAGTATTGGCAAAAGTGTAGTGATGCACAAAGCATTGCTCAAACAGAAGTCACTTTCAAACTAAGCAGCTTTCTGTTGCTCAATGCTGCCAATCCGCATGACCAACTTAAACCCGTTGCAGAATCTGCATGACGAAATCTTTCATCCTCATGTGAAATTCCCAATCATGTGGATTGCTCTTGAAATTACTGGATTTCGCCCACAAAAAATTTGCCAAACAACAGTGAATGTTACTACACTTGTCCCCATTGGGTGCCAAACAGTCGACATGCAGATTCCTTTCAATTACCTATAGAAATTCTTTTGAAATGATCCCCAAGAAAGCAGTGTGACCTCCAGAGGGCAGTGCTGTTCCAAAAGTGCTTCAACACATTTTGACAGGGTTTTTTATCATTGTTGCTGTTGAATGTTTGCTTTGGTTTTCTTGAGAGCAATGTAATATAATTTGTATATAGAAACAATGTATTGATTAGAGTTTTGTTTAATTAATATTAGCTTGTTCTGCTGAAACTGTATTGGTGGGAACCCAGTCTTAATGAATGTACTTGAAGTATTTGATGAAAATTGTTTGTAACATATTAAAGATGCATCCTGCGTGAAGCCCGGTTCTCCTCCAAGTTCTGCTCCCAAACCCAACAGCTTCTTGTTCCGCACATCCTCACGCTGCAACGTCAAAACTGGTATATATCTACACACACACTCACACACACACACACATACACGCACACGCACGCACACACACACAGAAGTTAATATACGATGGATTTGGTTAGTAGCATATGTTGTAAATCTCCCTATTGGTCTCTTTTTCTCAGGATCAGGAAACAGTTTGGCAGAGTCTGGACGCAGTGAATCACGCGCCACACTCAGATCCCCACGAGAGGAGAGAACAGACGTCTTGCAACTGCGTAAAGTAAAGATGCATCCTGTATTATTAATCTTTCCATCTCTAGCTATTCTGACACAGCTTACCCCATTTTTGTTACAATTATCTTAGTTTTCCCTTGTTTACCTTAGTCTTAGTCTTATTTTGTATTTGTAATAACGCAAACCAAATTAAAACAACACAAAATGTACACTACTGCTCAAAAGTTTGGGGTCTGTAAGATTTTAAGAAATTAATACTTTTATTCAACAGGGTGCATTAAATTGATCAAAATAATTTTATATTGTTACAAAAGATTGCTGTTAATATAAATGTTCTTTTCTTTCTGTTCATCAAATAATCCTGAAAAATGTATCGTTTCCACAAAAATATAGTAACATGGTAACTATAATATATATAACTATATAAAAACATAAGCAACATGGATTATAATAATAAGAAATGTTTCTTAAGCAGCAAATCAGCATATTAGAATGATTTCTGAAGGATCATGTGATACTGAAGACTGGAGTAATGATGCTTAAAAAATTCAGAGAATTGAATTAGGAATACATTACATTATAAAAATAGAAAAATAGAAAATACTTATTTTAAATTGTAATAATATTTCACATATATTTATTACTTCATTTTGATCAAATAAATGCAGCCTTGGTGAGCAAAGAGACTTCTTTCAAAAAAATTAAAGGTGCCCTAGAACCCTTTTTCACAAGATGTAATATAAGTCTAAGGTGTCCCCTGAATGTACGGAAGAGAATTAGGGCCAAGCAATAATAAAAAACATAAACCATCTCGAGATTGAAATTGTTAAATTTCGATAAAATTGATCAAATAAAATGTTGAGAATAAACTCATTAAAATCCGAGAAAAAACTCGTTAAATTTCGAGAAAAAAGTCGAGATAAAATGTTGAGAATAAAGTCATTAAATTACGAGAAAAAACTTGTTAAATTACGAGAAAAAACTCGAGATAAAATGTTGAGAATAAAGTCATTAAATTACGAGAATAAACTCATTAAATTACGAGAATAAAGTCATTAAATTACGAGAATAAACTCATTAAATTACGAGAAAAAAGTCGTTAAATTACGAGAATAAATTCGTTAATTTAATGAGTTTATTCTCAACATTTTATCTCGACTTTTTTCTCGAAATTTAACGACATTTTTCTCGTAATTTAATGACTTTATTCTCGTAATTTAATGAGTTTATTCTCAACATTTTATCTCTACTTTTTTCTCGAAATTTAACGAGTTTTTTCTCGTAATTTAACGAGTTTATTCTCAACATTTTATATCGACTTTTTTCTCGAAATTTAACGAGTTTTTTCTCGTAATTTAACGAGTTTATTCTCAACATTTTATCTCGACTTTTTTCTCGTAATTTAACGAGTTTTTTCTCGTAATTTAATAACTTTAATCTCGAGATGGTTTTATTTTTTTATTATTGCTTGGCCCTAATCCTCTTCCGTATGCCTATTTTGGGGCATAATTATAAATGCGCCGATTCTGAGCGTGTCCCCTTTAAATTCTCACGCTCCCCGCCCCCAAGCTCGCAACTCTATAATACATTGCATAAACAAAGCTCACACAGCTAATATAACCCTCAAAATGGATCTTTACAAAGTGTTCGTCATGCAGCATCAGATCATGTAAGTACAGTATTTATTTGGATGTTTACATTTGATTCTGAATGAGTTTGACAGTATGCTCCTTGGCTAAAGCTAACATTACACATTGTTGGAGAGATTAATAAAGAATGAAGTTGTGTTTATGAATTATACAGACTGCAAGTGTTTAATAATGAAAATAACAACGTCTCTTGTCTCCGGGAATACAGTAAGAAACGATGGTAACTTTAACCACATTTAACAATACATTAGCAACATGCTAACAAAACATTTAGAAAGACAATTTACAAATATAACTAAAAATATCATGTTATCATGGATCATGTCAGTTATTATTGCTCCATCTGCCATTTTTCGCTGTTGTCCTTGCTTGCTTACCTAGTCTGATGATTCAGCTGTGCTGTTCCAGAGGTTAATACTGGCTTGTCTAATGCCTTGAACATGAGCTGGCATATGCAAAATTTGGGGGCGTACATATTAATGATCCCGGCTGTTGCGTCACAGTCTGTGTTATGTTGAGATTCGCCTGTTCTTCAGAGGTCTTTTGCACAAATCAAATGTACATAAGAAGGAGGAAACAATGTTGTTTGAGACTCACTGTATGTAATTTCCATGTACAGAACTCTAATTATTTAACTATGCCGAGGTAAATTCAATTTTCAATTCTAGGGCACCTTTAAAAAATATTTGACCTCAAACTTTTGAATAGTAGTGCAATATGTTAAAAATTAATAAATAAATAT
Organism: Anabarilius grahami; assembly: GCA_003731715.1. Taxonomy (NCBI): domain Eukaryota; kingdom Metazoa; phylum Chordata; class Actinopteri; order Cypriniformes; family Xenocyprididae; genus Anabarilius; species Anabarilius grahami. Next base: position 613,756 of record RJVU01035178.1, read on the forward strand.
GAAACTATACAAATACTTTTTACTCAAAGCTACATTTTCATGTCACAATGAGTGTCCTATAAGACTTTTTTTTCGTGTTATGGGACAGAGTTATATTTTTTGTAGTCCAGTATTGTTTAAGGGTTGGACAGGAGTTTAGAATGTAGGATTTCTCCACAGTTACACCAACATTCAGCTGTTCTAATAGTGCTCTGTTTTGATTTGATGTCTGCTGTTTTGAAAAAGTGATATGTATCTTCCAAGGAAATTCCCACCAGAGATCAGATTGAGTAGTTTCAAAAGTATTTTTTGATATATCTCCCCAATAGTGTAACTGTTTCCATGTCTCTCTTCCAGACTCTGGAGACGCGTCTGAAGATCTCTCTCCCTGAGGATCTGGGAGAGGTGTTGTCCAATGGCACAGTTCTCTGCCAGTTGGCCAATCACGTGCGACCACGTTCTGTGTCAATCATCCACATCCCCTCACCGGCAGTGGTGAGCTAATGCTTGGATCTTATTCTCATTATGGCCAAAACATAATCTCGTATCTCAAAAACAAGCACTTTGTCTAGATCTTTATTTGTGATCCAGATTTGGAGGACGCTGATCCCAGATCAGATAGATTACTAAGAAGGCTGTTCTTAATTTGCTTTCTAATGAATGTATGTGCAATCTTTGTCTGTTCAGCCAAAGCTGAGTGCTGCCAAGTGCCGCCTCAATGTTGAAAACTTCATTGCTGCATGTCGTAGACTTGGAGTCCCTGAGGTAAACATAAATTTCATCTTTTATTGTTTGCTTCTTTTATTATCCTCCATATTATTTGTCTTCCTGAGCTGTTTGCAAACAAGAAAAATCCACTTCGCCCACTGACATGTGGCTGTTAATGCTCTTTTATTTTGTTTTTCAAGTGCTTCAATCTCAATTTGCTCCTTTTTTGTGCTCTCTATGTATGCCTTTTTTTATGTTAAAGGGGTAGTCACCTCAGGTAGTTCATAACGTTGCAAACCCATATGACTTTCTCCCTTGGAACCCCAAAGGAGATGTTTTGCAGAATGTCTTGAGTTGCTGTCTTGTAATACAGTGAAAGTGAACAGGGACTGGGCTGTCAAACTACAAAAAGGACCATAAAAGCACCATAAAGCCATAAAAATCATCATATAAGTGTGTGTGGGGCTACGTTTTTTTGTTTTTTTTTGTGGGTAATTATTATTAAGGAATTAAATAATTAAAGGATTAAAAGGGATTTAAGAGAATAATGAATAAGAAAAAAGAATGATAAAAGAAGTTCTAGGTCCAGTTGTCGTTATGAAGTAAATTAAAACTATTTGCATATATTTTATTTCAAGATATTAGACATTCACTCTTATTCGCATGTCTAATATGTCGAAACGCAAAACTTTATCTTGTCTTCATATTCAGTTATGAATTACATGAATCATGTAAATGATAGCATATTTTCAATTCAAAACACCGAAATTTCATTAAAAGGTCAAGTAGTTTGCACCGCTGGATATTACTGTGAACATTTCTATCGTAAAACACGTCAAACATTAAATGTTTAGCTACTTACTGTACATCTCACCACGCTCTCTTCCACGTTAAAGGTGCAGTGTGTAAATTTTAGCAGCATCTAGCGGTGAGGTTGCGAATTGCAATATAGAGAAACTACGGTGGCCATCACAGGACAAAGATGTCATCTAAGACAGCAGAGAGCCAGTCAAGCAAATTCGCTCTGTAGAGCAGTTTGTCCGTTTAGGGCTACTGTAGAAACATGCCAACTTAAAATGTAAGGGGACCCATGGTGTATGTATGTAGATAAAAATGGCTCATTCTAAGGAAATAAAAATGGTTCATTATGTATATACACCACTGAAAAAAGTTATATGTGACCAGTCACGGAAAGTAGGGACACAAGTCGGTTCTGGGGCATTTTGAGTTATTCACAGATTCTGAAAGTGTAGTCTCAAAGCTTTCCAACGATGTGTAACACATGGAAATCTGATAATATTTGGAGAAGTTGTGGCCATTTGAAGGTAGGCACTCAAAAAAGCTCAAAGGGCAGAAAATGACCTCTAATTTTGCAGTTCTCGACTGTTCTCACCTGCTGGAAGTGACAAAAGGGCTCATTTACATCTCATTTAGATAAGCCATACCCCCTGTAAAGTTGCATGGTTGCATAGCAACGACAGACGCAACGGGAAAAATCGGACCGCATATTATTAATAATAAAGGATAATCTGCATTGTAAATGTCAGTAATTTATCTTTTTTGACATTAGGACTTTTTGAACAGGATTCTGTGATAACCGTATAGTCCTGGTTTAGACCTCAGTTAGTGGTTAGACCTGGTTTGAGTCAAAAGATAAAAAAAATCCTGTACATTAAACGCTTCAATAAATACTTTTACTTTTGACTTATAACGCACATTTTACGGCTACGGATACTTTATACTTTTACTTACGTAGGAATTTAATCTGATACATTTACTATTACATTAGTAAATCCTTGTTAAGAATATTAAATAGTAACTGGCTAAAATTATTAGCGTCACATTCAATTCAAGAATAGTAGGCTAAGGTTTACATCAGCTAAGTCATTCAAACCAGTCAATTCAAGCAGTTGAAGCGTTATTCAAATTAATAGTAGATGCTAACATTACCATCTAAAAGCCCATTATAGTAATGGGGGTTTTTGGCAAGTGATACGATGCTAACGATTACAAATAAAACGACAGTCCTGAGCTAGCTAATAACAAAAGACACATGAGATAACGTGTAGCCTACGTGTTCATAGAATGAACACAAAACGACAAGCTTTGATGTTTATGGAAACTCACCCAATAAGAAACAGAAAAGATCTCGTTGCCTCCAATGAAATAAGTTGTTCGGGCACACTTTCTCTTTGTCGGGGTCTTCTTTGTGGATGTAACCATCTCCGAAGTTTGCACTACTATGCGTCTGTTTGCCTCTAAATGTCCAATAATTTGCATGTCCTGCCACTCTTTTTTTCCGCAGCTAAAGAATCCAGCCGTATGTTGTACTTTAAAACATTTTCGGTGTAACGGCCACGGTTCAGCTCGTCTGCGATTATTCTTTGCGGCGTCCATCTTCATTAAATTT
>RJVU01035178.1:617152-627248 GCA_003731715.1 Anabarilius grahami
ATCCAGCCGTATGTTGTACTTCAAAACATTTTCGGTGTAACGGCCACGGTTCAGCTCGTCTGCGATATTCTTTGCGGCGTCCATCTTCATAAAATTTTGATATCAGCTAGAGCCGGCCAGAGTGCTGCATACTAAGTAGCCACGCTTCCCTTGGAGGGCGGCGGCAATAACAAAAGAAACAAAAGCCGGCGTATCCGATTCCAGTATGGAAATACACACAGACAATGGCACGCCCCTACTGCGAGATAGAATCCCAGAAAAACAAGCCGATTTCAACCTCAAAATGTACGCTTTTAAATAAACCAATACTGCTACCTAAAACACGGAGATGCTTCTTCGTGATCTCAACTAACAGATTCTGCAAAAAAAACGCTTCTTTCTCAGTATGCTCAATAGTTGTGCTGCCGACTTGTGTCCCTGGTTTCCGTGACGGGTCACATATTATATTGCATTTCTGTCAATAGATCCTCCTAAAATGTACACATTGCACCTTTAAAACTAAAGCGTCGCGTTCGATTCGAAATTTTCTGTGAACGGTAAACCCCGCCTTCTTTGATTTGATTGACATTGATGAGGGCAGGGCAGCCTAAAAATGTCACTTTTAAAACTTTTTGTCATCCAGTAACAAACAAACCAAGCGGTGCGTAATGGAGCGCAGCAGAGTAGCATCAAGAATATCAAATATATCACCATTTACTTTTCATTGTATGGAAAAGAGCAGCTTTGACAGTGTTAGGACTGCACAATATAAAATTGATATTGCTAAATGGCTGTGATATAATTAAATGAATAGATGCACTGTGGGTTTCAGAGTGAAGCACACACAGCTCATGAAACAGTGTTTCTGCATCTCGCTTCACAGTGAATTAAACAAAGGCGCTCTGAGACATCGAAAGATTAATTCTTTCCAAACATAGCTCTTTAAGTCAATCTAGTTCATAAGATTTATCGCAGAATAACAAAATATCGCAATGTCACTTTTTTCCAATATCGTTCAGCCCTAGACATTGTATATAGTTCTATAACATCTCATTTTGTGTTTCATGGAAGAAAGAAAGTCATATAGTTTCTATAAAACATAAGGTGAATAAATAGTTTTCAGTGAGCTATCCCTTTAAATGATCCTGCTTTCATGTGTTTGTCTTTGTTCAACACTGTGTCCAATCATCTTTGTTTGTCCTCTCTGCATTGTTCTTCCTTTTCCTTTGTCTGTCTCTCTCTTTCTCAGATGGAGTTGTGTTTAGCGTCTGATATCCTGTGCAGTAAGCTACCTGCAGTGCACCGCTGTGCGACGGCGCTCCTGGCAATAGCAGGCGGAGAGGAGGAGGAGGTGAACGAGGACAAGAACAGCACCTCTGTCTCTCCTTCCTCCCCTTTTTCCACCGGCTTCCTGCTCTTCTACTCTCTCCTCATGGCTTTGCTCTATATGTTATACTGCCAGCTTATAGCATAGTGCGGAGCGAGCATCAATGTGTAAATGTAATGGATACATCACCTCTGTACTGTGTACACACATTGTTGACAAAACCTGTATATATATATAATTCCCTACCCATAATGCCTTTGAGCTTACACATTAAAGCTCCCCACAGATATTTTAAAAGGATTGGAAACATTTATGAGAACCAATACTGACATATGAACATATATTGCAAATTATCAGAGGTCTTGATCGAATATATACACATTTTTCCACATCAAAAAATTATAAACAACTCATCAATGGTCACATACTCCTCCTTTTTTGTTGTTGTTGAGGATGTAGACATGGTTTCCACTCATGAAGGGCTTTTCCACCTGATTGCCTTAGCATTGCTGTTGATCCCAGGATAGATTATACACCTTCTTGAGGGAAAGACTGTCTTTGTAAGAGATCTTGTTATCCTAAGAGTTTTAAAGCACTGGCACAAACTCCCCATCCCCTTTTTCCCCTCTTGAAGGGCTTTAAAATGGCTTGTATTTGCTCTGCATGGTCATCATCAAAGTGCCTCAGAAGCTCGTAGGTTCCTTCTGCTCACACGGCAGTGCAAATTAGTTTGTAGCATTTGGTAAATATGTTAACAGTGTGGTGATGGTACTTCTCGGCTGATTTTGGTTTAATTCACACGTTGTAGATATCTGTTAGGGTCGGGACTTGCGTGGACTATTTCACTTTCCTTTTCTGTCGCTCTTGTCTTGTTGACTGTGATCACCAGAGGGCAGTGCTCTTACTAAACTGTTCCTTCAACATTTTTTTGACGGTACTAATATGATTCAAAGCTGTGTTAATGTGTTTTGTTTTTTTGAATGTTCGTTTTGGTTTTCTTGAGAGCATCTTAATATAATTATTGTATGCAAACTGTTCACAATTAAGTTATTGTTTCAGTTTATTTATGTTTTTCTCTGTTCTGCTGAAGCCGCATTTGGTGGAAACCCAGTCTCATTGAGCACATTACTTAAATTTGACTGATTAAATTGAACCGGTTAATTGAGTAATATGCTTATGATAGCTCCCATATCTTTTAAACATATGTATGTTTGTTGCTGCTCATGGATAAGCAGACATTACCAAATTACACCATTTTTTTTTAATTGAAGATGAAATGGTTGTGAGTCCTGCTTCTCCACAAGCCTCTTCAGCTGTCATTTCCTGATTCTAAATGTGGCCGTAGTGGTTTTGTAGTCCTGTAATGTGCCATGAGCACCCATCTTCCGCGGTGCTGTATGCTGATGTTGCTTTTGTATTCCGTGCCTACTTAATGTGATTTAGGAGCTTTGCCGACAGTTTACTAACGAGCAGCCTCTCATCTGCAGAGAACGATAAGAGGAGAGAGTGAGTGAGTGTGTGTGTGTGAGAGAGAGAGAGAGAGAGACTGGGAAACAAGCATAGGTGAAGGGATGTGCTGTGGAACTAGTTACCAACATACAATCTCTCAACTTACAATGTCTTAAACATATTTTAAGGGAGGTTGTTCAAACATATGTAAGTTAATGGGGTTTTATAACACTATACATTGTTGTCAATGCTAAAGCTAATCATAATAGACATTTAATTTAAAATGAATCCACTTTGATAATGAACACATTTAGCTTAGATGGACTTCCTCACAGTTGCTCTAGAGGCTTCAGCCATATAAAATAAGGATTGTTATATACTACATGTTGAAGGCTTTTACAGAAGATGACTGATAACTTCACCGTCCTTCTTATACGTACACTAGACTCAGACAGTTTAGAGGGCACTAGATCTAAACGAATGTTTCCGTCCAAATGTTTCCTAGTTAAAACTGTTGCAACACATGAAATGTATTTTGTTATATTTATAAAATACTGTGTATTTAAGAAGTTAAGTTTATATTGATATAAAGGTTTTTGTTTTTGTTTTTTGTCTGTAAAGAAATTATTTAAAAAAAGGAAACACTGATTTTTACGTGTGGTCGGCTGCTTTACATGTGCTTTTGTCAAATGTTCATGACTGACTGTTGCTCTTGCTTATGATTAATTCTGCTTTAGTTTGTCTCTCTGCTGGGGATGAAATCCTCACGTCAGTTCGTCACTGTAGCTTGTGAGTCCGGGTATTATGTGGGCTTTACCAAAAGGTAAGTGTTGATCCATTGTGTGGCTAGTAATTGAGAAAAAGTAAGTATAGCTGTACAAAGTAAAAGTGTACTATTCTACACAGTGGGGTCGGAAAATAATATTTGTTGAGATCATAATTTATAATTAAATGAATAAATGGAAATGGAAAAAAAATGCTTTTTCAGACTTTTGGACCCCACTGTGTGTCTGTTTTTATACTATTAATATATACTGTATTCTACCGTTCAAAAGTTTGGGGTCAGTAAGATTTATTTTTTTATCTTTTTGAAAGTCTCATGCTCACCAAGGCTGCATTTATTTAATCAAAAAATACAGTAAAAAAAGTTAGTTTTTTTCACTATTAATGCTTTAAACAGAGTGCTTACATCAAGTTTAAATAGCCCACCTTGTTGACAGAAGCTATTTACACTAACTCTGCCCACCATTGTCTGATTGAGGCAGACCAAATTAAAAAAAAATTCTCTCTAACAATAGACGANGGATCAGGTGGGTGGCTCTAACTTTTAGCACGACCGACCCTAGTTCGAAACCACCTTTTCCTGAACTCTTCTCACTTTTCCCATTGCATATCAGCTCAGAGAGGAGTTATTTTAAATAAAAAATTATTTAAAATTTTAAATAAAATTAAAATATTTGAAATGTGGAAATAAAGGGTATTTAATAGTGGAAATAAAGTGTTAAATGAGTAGGGTTTGGGTAAGTGTAGGCTTTAGCAACAAGTAATGTCCCAATAAAGTAGCATCCATTTAATAAATATAATCATATACACTTAATATGTTGTTATTATTACATACTTTTTAATAATATACTATAATACACTAAGGTGTAAAGTATGCACTAAGTATGGAATGGCATCTAAAACTATTACACTTAGTGCAAAGAAAATACTTTTTGTTGCTATTTACACTTAGTGTAAATTGTAAATAGCATCAGTGTCACATGATCCTTCAGAAGTCATTCTTATATGCTGATTTGGTGCACAAAAAAACATTTCTTCTTATCAATGTGAAAAATTCAGCTGTTTAATGTTTTTGTGGAAACTGTGATGTATGTTTTTCATTATTTGATAAATAGACATTTCAAAAGAACAATTTGAATCTTTTGTGACATTATAAATGTCTTTACTGTCACTTTTAATCAGTTTAATGCATCCTTGCTGAATAATTAATAATAATAATAATAAAAAAATGTACTGACCCCAAACTTTTCAGTGGTAGTGTACAGTATGTTTACAATACATGTTCATATAAAATGTACTGTAAGAGTTTTTGATGTAATACAGCATGAAGGAACTGTTTAGATGAAAATACTGCCACCCATCAGCACAAACAACTTCACAACCCCCAATACAAACCAATCAAACAAACAAAGAAAATAAGTGAGCGCATGGTTATTCAAGTCATAAGTATTAGAGTTCTTTTTTTCCATTTTTGCTCATTCTTCTTTTCAAGCACAGTGCCCAACAGTTCAGTTTCGGTCTCATTGAACTGTAGACGTTTCTTTTTGCAGGAAGTGTGAGGAAGAACAAGTCTTAATGTCTTCTTTAGAGTCTCTCACATACAGCTGCTCCAAAGCATTTGGACTATTAATCAACTCTTATAATGGATGAATGTCATTGCACTGAGCAAACATCATCAGAAACTTTCTTCACCAGTGTTAGTGTAAATACTTAGGCTTTTACATGCAGGTGCAGTTACACTGAAATCACGTGAAGCACCTCGTCTGTGTATAGGTGTACTTTAATCAAGCAATTATTTTGCTTACTTCTGAACTCATTAGAGTGTGTCAAAGCAGGAGGGTGAATACTTATGCGGTCATTTGTTTTCTGTTTATTTTTAATCATTTATTAATTAACTTGCCAGCTAATTTTTCACTTTGACGTTGTGATGGTGTGTTCATTGGTGAGAACCATTCAGTTAACCCTCTTAAGGTGTTGTATTGTCTTTTAATGATGAAATTCTTCCCACATAAAATTGCTCCAATAGCCAAACTGTAAAGAGATTCTTCAAAATATAATAGATTTCTTTTGGCAACTCTCTACTATTAAGGAAATATTTTAATTTCTGAATTATCCTCAAGTTTTGCTATGATTAAATGTATGTTTCTTTTATGAATTGATGCATTTGGAACATCTAGAAACTCATTTTTATATATATTATTATAATACTGTTCTGGATAGAGTCAATCTTACTCTTTTGTTCATGCCATTTCTGTAGAATATGACTTTTTTTCTGAACACCTGAAACTTAAATCATAATTGAGATCTGCATAATTACAATAAACACTTCCAAATAAATAATTCATTGCAGTAATTGATGCCCCTAACAATAAGGAAATGCATCACTGTCATTTGCCATATGGATGCATTCATGTTTTCTAACTTTACTGTGAACTATATTAGAAAAACGTGAGAATCTGTGAGCAAAAACATATAACTTAACAGGGAGAGAGGCAGCAAAAATCCAGATGTTGAAGAAATGTACAGAAAAGTTTTTAATAGTGCAATATAAGGAGCATGTGTTGACCCCCAGGAAAAACAACCTTGGAGAGAAAAATCTAATACAAGTGTCATAAAAACAACATTATTGGATTCTTTAATGTAAGTGATTTCAATTCAACGATGCCATATGTCATCATTTTCTTCTGAAAACAAAGAAAGTGAATTATCTGGAAACATCATGTGTTCACACTGTAATACTGCTACGCTTTTATTGTGTTAAAGCTTACTGCAAAATCTTATACCGTATATGCTGCATGTGTGATACACAGCCTAAATATGGCAATAAGTAACTCATTCATAATCTATATTTAATGTATACCGTTAGGGTTGACTGAATTTAATCATTGTAATGCATGATGGATATTCAAGATGTTGAAGTGCTGGCTTGTTATGCTCGACTCTGTACTTCAGCTTGGGATGAAATAGCATCCTCTCGGTGAAGTGCTATAACTGCATGGCTGCGTCTCTGAAAGACGGGGATTTGCTGCTGTGCGATATAGTGGGCAGTACAAAGAAATGATTCTTCGATCAAGTGTTCTGCTGTATGCATTGTCCATGTGTCACAAGTGCCTCTTGAACATGCGATCCTGTCTGCACCTGAGGACTACCTTGCACGTTGTGGGTCATTGAGATAACAGATGCGGAGCTGCATTTCTCAACCATCCTTATAGGTGCATGGAAAGCTTTTCATAATGAGCCGAGGATCTTGCTTGTTTACTGAGAGTGCACTTCACCCTTTAGCATCCCCTCTTAGAAGCCTATATTTGCAGATTTTTAGGGCCTGCAATACGAGAACCAATTTTCCCTGAACCATCTGTTTATGCCAAAATGTTTTATTGCTTATATTATGAACCTTTTCTGTAAACAAACTTATATTAGTTTTTTTTTTTTTTCCCCTCCCTTGATCAAATCCCACCAGGACACACTGTGTCCACCGCAGTTGATTCTGGAGGAAGAGGGGCTCACGCGCGTCGCTCAGACTGTTCAGGCTCTGCTGGAGGTACCTACATCAGGTGCCCGTCGCTCATCCCGTCAGGACCCCTCGGGACTTCCCCTCCAATCCACAACTCCAAATCAAGACAGCACCTCCTAGAGCCATCGAGTAATGATTTCCAGTACATGTCAAATCCACAATATTTTTCAATTGTGTATTTTTTTTTTTTTTAAATCCATTGTGTAATATTATCTATAGCTTGTCTTAAATGATTATAATTTTGCCTGTTACAATGCATGTACAGAGGGTTTTTGTGTAAATTACAAGGAAAATTCATTGTGGCAGTTGAAACAGACAAAATCATGCACAATAAAGCAAATTTAACTTAAAACTGATTGTCTGATGCATATTTATCCAGAATATATGAAAATTGATGGAAGACGTTGCCTAAATGAGCCTCGTTACTAAGGTAGTTGACCGTTCTTGTGTAATCATTTTGTTGGGGCTTCCTCATAATTGAAAATTAATTACGTTCGTAATCTCAGCTTTATTACAATGCAAATTTAATTGGTTTTTCACAGGTAATTACTCTTGCGAAGCGGTGAAGGTGGCAGTAATCCTGTGATAAGCTAACAACAGCTCTCGGGCTCCGATTGTGACATTTTGTGCACATTTGGAGTGTTGGACAAACAATGTGGCTCACTATAGCCAACCTTATTTAGCAATAGCTGTATGTGAAATGATCTGTTTAATTTGCTGAATTAAAAAGTACTTTGTTGGGAGTGTGTAGCTAAAAAGCAGAAACAACGTTTAAACCTCTTTGTTTTATTTTAAAGCAGTGACTGGAACTGAAATTTGAGAAAAAGTGAATCATTTTCCATCAGTTGGGAATAAAGGGAGTTGATTAGATAGCATATTATATTAAACAAAGAGTAAAAAGTTAAATTGCTTAAATAGAGTGATTCAGCCGCTCAATCCACAGGACTTCAGTGGGATGCGGTCAGGACTCTGAGGTGACTCTAAAGCATTGAATTTCTTGTGTTTGAGTCATTGTGTTTTGTATAATTACCATGTTTCATGAGTCTCTCTTATGGTGCCGGATCACAGTTAGATGATCTGACACACTAATGTTGAATTTCTTGGTATACTGTAGTTTGTAATTGATTGGTTTCTCAGTTACTGCACACCGTTCAGATGAAACGGCAAAACAACCTGCAGTATTATACTTCTCCTTTAGCATTGCATCACGGCTGGGATGAGGTTTACGCTTTAGTACACAGCGTTCTGTTTTCCGCTAAGATACTGTTTACATCAACCAAAAATGCTAGTATCTGACTAAATTTACTGCTTATACCAAGTAACAGAGAATTTTCTCCAAAATACTGTAGGGTTGTATAGATGTCAAGCTTTGTCATCAATAACAAACATATCCCTTTTAAAAGATAACATATCCCTTTTAGATATCTATAAAGATATAGACACATACCTGAAAGTCTAGAAAAAGCTATTGAACATTTCTACCTATTATTTTTTATTTTTTTAAAGTGGTTCAATGAAAACATAAACCTGCTGTTTATTGATATTCTTATTGATTGGGTTAAGTAGAATAGCTTTTTTTCTGAAAAAATGAAATGCTATGTAGTACTGTAAATACTTACACCCTTCAATGGCTTTCAGCAAAATTTAAAAAGCAGACAAGGTAACAAAAATATCAAGCCCTTGTTTAGGCCAACGGGTACTGTAACTAATAAATTTTATTAAATAACATACAAAACAACATATTTAACAACCACAGAGATTTGTCAATTGGTGTCTGCAGTAACATACAAAATTATTTTTCTTCTCTCTGCATGGGTGTCTGAGACATTAACATTTCTACAAACAAGATCTTGACAAAAAATAGAAGCACCTCTTGATGAAAATAACATCACAACATTTATTTCCATCAAGAGGTGCATCAATTTTTGGTCAAGATCTTGTATTGACAGTGCAAGAATCTAGCATTCTGTAAAGTCTACTTCAGCACATCCCAAAGACTTTCAATGAATTTAAGGTCTGGACTCAGTCAGATGTACAAATTCATGTATGAAAATGATTCTTCATGCTCCCTCCCAACCATTATTTCTCAATTTGAGTCTGATGAATCTTGGCTTTGTCATCCTGGAATATGGCCATGATACATCTTAATGGTTGTTTAAGAAATGAAAAGCTACACACTCCATCAATTAAGTTTAGAAGAACTGTTCCCAAACACATAACATGCTAGAAACATAATAATCACTGCAATAATCACTCTTAAGTATTTCCCTATTTAAATTATTATTATAATTTTTTTTTTTTTTTGACCGGGCAGTGTACAATGCCTGATACAAAATTAAGTGTTTATTTACTGTGTTTTGATATCATGCCAAATGGACTTTAAGAAAATTCCAATGGTATTATTTGGTTTCTTGTGAGATAATGACATCTTAATACATACAGTGGGTACGGAAAGTATTCAGACCCCCTTACATTTTTCACTCTTTGTTATATTGCAGCCATTTGCTCAAATCATTTAAGTTCATTTTTTTCCATCAATGTACACACAGCACCCCATATTGACAGAAAAACACAGAATTGTTGACATTTTTGCAGATTTGTTAAAAAAGAAAAACTGAAATATCACATGGTCCTAAGTATTCAGACCCTTTGCTCAGTATTTAGTAGAAGCACCCTTTTGATCTAATACAGCCATGAGTCTTTTTGGGAAAGATGCAACAAGTTTTTCACACCTGGATTTGGGGATCCTCTGCCATTCCTTCTTGCAGATCCTCTCCAGTTCTGTCAGGTTGGATGGTAAACGTTGGTGGACAGCCATTTTTAGGTCTCTACAGAGATGCTCAATTGGGTTTAAGTCAGGGCTCTGGCTGGGCCATTCAAGAACAGTCACGGAGTTGTTGTGAAGCCATCCTTCGTTATTTTAGCTGTGTGTTTAGGGTCATTGTCTTCTTGGAAGGTAAACCTTTGGCCCAGTCTGAGGTCCTGAGCACTCTGGAGAAGGTTTTCATCCAGGATATCCCTGTACTTGGCCGCATTCATCTTTC